>JALPQI010013539.1:0-29824 GCA_025490895.1 Thaumatotibia leucotreta | reverse complement strand
TCGACCGTAACTCAATGGAAGACAAAAAAATGTATGGAATTCTCGGGACACATTTTCTGATAATGAGGATCGAAAGAGCTTGTGATCCTGAGTAGAAAAAATATGAAAAGATCCAAATTAGGAAAATTAGAAAAAACTACAATAAAATAAAAATCCGCCCAAATATTAAGAATATGCTTTCTTGCGCCACAAATAAAAAACAATTACAGAACAATGTTTAAATAGAGGTAGCAACAGGCAATCTTATCGCTATAAGCGATCTATTCCAGACAACCTTGTGGTAGCAAGAGATAAAATAAACAAAAATAATCAAAACAGGAAGCGCATGAGTAATATATTAAACTAAACAAATAAATACACACACAACTACAAAAAAAATAAAAATGTTATTTTTACAATGAATGCAAGATTATGTAACAAAATTTTCATTTTAAGCTTATTTTATAATCGTTCTACGTAATTATGGACCTATTCTTTACTACGCCGCCCACTTAAAGTCTAAAAATAGGTTTATTGAATGTAAAAACAAATAATGTAAATTCTGTCACAATGTACATTGTCATTTCAAAATTATTTCAACTTGTTCACTCACTTTGTAAACTTTGACGTCATTTCATTTATTCTCGTACTGGTTGTACTCGTATTTAAACATTTACCTTCGATTTTGTTTTAATTAAACTTGAGCTGTATGGGAACAGTTTTGCCTTCTAAAAAAAGGAAACTTTGTACAAAAACACATTTAATTACGGTTCTCCGAGATCAAAGCGGGGCGGGACGGAGTAACTTTACACCAACTACAAAAGGAGAACAAATTACAGATACGGAACGCGTTACTATGGTTTCGCTGTAAACTGAACTGAATATACAAATGATACTCCTCCTGGAGTATGTGTGGCTGCTCACACGTTTCCGCTACTGCTGCTGTGGCCGGGTCCATCATTTGGGGATGGTGTTGAGAGGCTGTTGAAGGAAAATTTGCCATGGGTATGGCAAAAGAGATTTGCCATGGGCATGGTGTCGCTATGTAAATTTTAATTCAAAATTATTTCAAAATAGCAAACCGCATACAATATTTCAGTGCATAGCGTGAATTAGAACTTTATTTATAACTCGACATGAAAGGTAGGATAAAAATTAACTTGAATTTGGCATACATTAAATTTATTTTCCTTTACCAAAATATCTCGAGTTATCAGGTTCTTCTCGCCATGCATCGATTTATAAATTTGAACGTGAATTTCGATTCAACATTTTATTGATAAAGTAAGGTGTGGTTATAACACCGTCTGTTTTAGGAACACCAAAATTCGCATTTAACGTGTATGGAATTTGTAATCGAATTAATAAAATTCTTCACGAATTTATGGACACGTCAGATCTATGCCACATTACTAGTTTATCA
Source organism: Thaumatotibia leucotreta (assembly GCA_025490895.1). NCBI lineage: Eukaryota > Metazoa > Arthropoda > Insecta > Lepidoptera > Tortricidae > Thaumatotibia > Thaumatotibia leucotreta. Next base: position 28,422 of record JALPQI010013539.1, on the reverse strand, counting down.
GCCTTTACATTCAAAATTGAGCCCTGTGGTACCCCTGAACTTGCTTCATAACGTACTGACGTTATGAAGCAACTTCTGGAGAGGAGTCCAACTTCAGGAGAGGAGTCCAACTACTATCTTCTGGTAGCTAGAAGAGAAATAGCAAAAAAAACCATGTTAGTAATTTTCCAAATCATATTATCAAATCTGTCTTATTTTACACGTAACTACCTATGAAAGTAATTATGGTAATGTATGATAATTATAATTCAATGCCAATCCAATGAGATTATTAAATAGCTTTCAAAATTGAAACTCGATAAGAACTCGTTCAGTCTTGTTAGTAACACCGTGAAACTCACAGTGGAGACACTGCCTTTGTAACACTATACATTAGGTTATTCACTTTGTGGAAACTTTATTTCGTGTTGTCTTTCAAAATCATGCTCTTTTGTGACACATTTTGTTCTTGTGTAGCTTTAAACTTAGTCCAAAGCAGTATTATTGTGCTTGCTTTTACTCTGCTTGACTAGATATAATGTATTAAGCTCGTGGGGTGAGGTCTTGGGGTGATGAAGTAAACGTAGGACACGAACGTAACACGTAACATGTAAGAGAACGTACAACACACCACATCATCAGCGTATCCTCTGCTCTACATAGGCCTATGATAATTTTGGGCATCAGGATACCTCCTGAGGCCCCCTAACTGTTTTTCAACTCGGTTCGCAAATTTCGGGAATTTTTCTGTCACTCTATTTAATGAGGCCTTCGTCTCAGGCCAGGTTAGCGATCGCAGCAGTGTTCATTTTGATGACGCGGCTGCCGATCATCAACCTTCAATAAATAAATGACCAGTGACACAGCAATGCTTTAATCGAGTCTTATGCCACCTAAGGGAAGAGTTGGAATAGTCACAGATGTATTCTTACTGCCGACATCACATGTCTACAAATATTTTTTATATAGTTTAATGATATCTCTGATGCAGTCCAAGCTCAATTTTGAATATCATGGGGTACACTCAAGGAAAATGATCTAATTCTCTTTCACACACAAACAAAGCCTCGACCTCACATTCTCAAACGAAACCATTCAAAGCCAACTAAACTTCATTCAACTTTTTAAAATCTAATAAAACGAACATACAAACCGCAGACCCTAATACTCAAACTTTCCAGACAATGCGCTTTTGCGCGTAAACGTTTACACAAAACGTATTAAGTCATTAGAGCTATGAAGGCGCTTAATGCCTTTTTGAATGGAATGTGTATGTAACGGTACCCTCAAACTCTGTACGAGGCGGTTACGTAGTTGTTTGCTTCGCTTTAAGGTGTCAAGGGCCCTTAACAAATGGACTCGCGCTGTCGCTGCTTTCTAAGTTCGTGTCCTCGCTGTAAGGACTGCAGATTAGGTTTCCTAAAGGGTCAATTCTATTTTTTTTACAGAATTAAAGGCCGATGAAAACAAAATTTGACGACATAATTTTTGTGTTCCGAAGTTAAATTTTGTGTAACAACTTTTGACATGGAAAAAGGGCGACAAATTCAAATTTTCTATGAGCGATCAACAATACGAACCCATATAATATATTATCTTTTGAACTTGCCCCCTTTGGTAACTACCGAAGGTTGTTGGACAAAGTATAGGTACCACATGGTTTGTATGACTAACTTTCGTAACACAATTGAGGCGATCGTGATTTTGGTCTTAACTATGTACAAATTAATTGCAATCGGCTCCAAACCCAAAGCTAAACATGACAATAACAAACATAAAACAAAGTTTAAAATTTTAAATTGACTGCCTCCCAAGACAACTGGACAACGCGGAAGTAAAATAATTAGTGGAAAAGATTCATTTGAAATAGACTTTTAAATAGATATGCGTGGTGACGGCAGTAGGAATACATTTATCACCATCTCAACCCTCAACTCTTCCCATGGGTGTCGTAAGAGGTGACTAAGGATTCAAGTGTCACTGAGCATTCATTGACAGAAGATTGATGATGAGCACAGGGAGCTGCATCATCATACCCCTGGCGTGGTGAGTATGGGCATGCCTCTTAAGGCGTCCATCCATCGTTATCATCATCATCATCATCAGCCTATGATAGTCCACTGCTGGATGTAGGCCTCTCCTGTTAACTATGCGTAAAGACGCATTAGGAGGTAAATACCCATAACCCACGCTGAGCAAGCGGATTGGCGATCGTGGTAATGTGTCCACTATGATGACGCTGCTGCCCATCATCAATTTTATCAAATAATGGTCAGTGACACTTCAGTCCTTTAGTCGACTCTTACGAGACCCGAAGGAGTTGGGGTGGTGACAATGTATTCTTACTGCCGTCACCACACGGCCATCCATACGTATAGGTTATAGGCGATGCCTATATCCAGGAGTGCATTAAAGTGATAGGCTGATGAAGATGATGATGTAGATTTGCTTACTGCTGATGCCTATTTTCATGAATATTCAATCCTTTCCTTAACTTACTTGTTACATAAATAAGTGACAGGATTTGTTGTTTAATTAATTAGTCACGATTTTAGCACCAACGCAGAACACCTTAAGGCTTCGCCTTGGAGTGCCATTTTTTCAAAGTTATCCCCCATTTTGTTTTTGGATTTTGTAACTAAAAGTTAGATAATTTCCACTCAGAATCACAAGCTCTTTAATCTATCCTGATAAGAGGAAATATTTGCCTCAAGTTTTTTTTCAATCCGTTTACCATTTTGTACGGTAGCGGAATGGAAAGTTCGAAAAATGTATGTCAATTTTGGGACACAATTTTATTCCTATTAGGATTGACAAAGCTCTCGATTCTGAATAGAAATCATACATTAAATAGGTACCCATGTTACAAAAAAATGCGGGGAAAACTTTGAAAAAAAATGGTCCAAGGTGATCATGGTATCCTTTGAATACCCTAAATCGAGTAGGTATCAAACACGCAGTCCATAGCCAGCATCACAGCTGTACTGTACTAGTTGTATAACCGCGTCGTGGAACACTACGCGAGGACACTTCACTGCACCACTGGGGCTCTAGTAATGGCTCTATTGCTTTTTATAACACCAAAACAGACTTACGAGTGAGACATAAGCTGTTTAAGTAAGTAAATTCTTTTAGATGATTTTTGGTCCACAAAAATGCAGAAGTCCAATTCTCAAAAAGTTTGGACCACGTCTTCGATATTGATAAACATGGTTGGCTGGTAGAATCAATGATGTTCAGCAAGGTCGACTACATTTTCTAAAATATCCCAGGAAGTATTTTTTTTAATATCTGGAGACATCTTACACAAATCGACCTAGTCCCACGGTAAGCTCAATTAAGGCTTGTGATGTCGGTACTGAGCGACGATATATGTATATAATAGATAGATACACACAGATGATACTTAAATACATAGACAGCCATGACCAAGGAACAAATATTTGTGATTAATAAATACACAAATAATGCCCTCGCCGGGATTCGAACCCGGAACCTCCAGCTTTGTAGGCAGGGTCACTACCAACTAGGCTACGGAGGCTGACATTATGGATTTTTCCTTTTCTGTTACCAGATTCCTATATTTATGATACGAAAAAAGGAACGTTTCATATAATTGTACAACCTTTTTGCTTAGAAGGTTAATTGCTTTGGTACAGTCAATCATAATTATCATTCATTACGGTTTAGATGCCAAAACATATTTGCACGACTTTAATGTGAAGGCAATAAATATGTTATTCAATATTTTCTTCGGTTACCACGATAGTTTTTTATTAAATGAAACTATTGTAGCTGGTTGCCTATTGTCATTTGTTTTGTATAAAAAACGTCATTTGTGTTGTATAATAGTACATTGTGCATCAAGGGAGGTAAGTACGGAATTACTAACGAGAGTGTTAGAAGCCCGACGCCGTCAGGCGGAGGGCTTTTATGACTCGAGTTAGTATTCCGCTTACCTACCGTGATGCATACAATGTTTTTCATCACACTAGTCGACAAAAAAATAAGTTTTAAGACATAATATTATTAAATGACGTACTGACATTTCTATTACTCCCTAGGGAATATCACTTTTCTATTACTCCCGCTACGCGCGCAAGCAATGGCGCGCTTAGACAGCAAGTGTGATGAAAAAAACGTTGACGAATAAGTTACAGTAGTAGGTACATAATTTCATACATAGGTACAGAATTTAATTCCATGCATAAGAATGCATGGAATTAAATTCTGATGCCGTAAATTATGAAACCCAACTCAAAAGTTTATTTTACGAATATATTCAGAGGAAACTCCTAAAAAAGCCACAATCCCTCCCTTATCCATGGAACCATATCCTTAACCAATTACCTAACTAGCGGCAACATCTGTCTTTTCTCATAAGCGTCACGTGCCAATTATGCCAATATAAATTTACACCTTAATACCTTACCGACAGTGTGAAAATTAATCAAATTCGCTTGGACCCGTCCGAAAATTGTAATTGAATTGTCTTTTAATGTTCTGACTTTTAGGGACTTTAGATATCTTGTTCATTGTATTAAGAATTGCTTGTTTTTGTTTTTTTTATATACGTATGTACAGTCTTGTATTGTGAGAAGTAAAATTCAAAAGAATAATATCATTGTAGTTCTTCCCGAAAAAACGCGACGCGAGGACGCAGTGCTTGATAATGAAGACCTAGGCTCTCTAAAACATGTCGCGTAGTGACTAAATGTCACTAAATACACGTGAGTTTAACCGCTTATAATATACTTACGATAAGCGACTCGCGAGCGCTGCACGTACTGGCGATCGTCGCTCCACCCGCTGGGCTGTTGTGATAAAACCGGTTGAGGGCGGTATTGAAAACAGACTCTGTAATATAACTTAAGCCGTGTCGGGAAAATCAATTGGTGCAAGTAGTAAAACGAATGTAAAATTATTTAAACCGCCACTTCTGACAAACAGATTTCTTAGCAAAAACAGCCATCAAAGTCAAGGCCTCATTATCCTTCTGCTTGCATCTCACTAGAAGAATTTACAACTACATTTAAATAATGACACAAACTTATGTTCAGCAAACGAGAAGGGAATTTTAAAAAGCTGGTTCGAAGAAATATCGTTTAACACCGTGGGCTAAAAAATACTGACGTGTCGCTTACTACTGCTTCGTAGAGATTGAGGTGAGGTTACAGTAAAAGTTTTGAATTTTAATACAATCCGGCAGATTTTTTAAGATAGTACAGTATTAGATTCTTTAAAAAAAAGGAGTAAGGAGAAGGGATATACGTTGTGTTAATTTCAATCTATCGTGCTCGTACTCGCGTATTGATACGAACGATTTAATATTATAGTTTTCAGTACATATGGAGCTTTTTTTACGCGCTAGTACGAGAGGTTCATTTTACGTCAGATCGAAATCTTAGGAGGGCCATATGTACTGACAAACGTCGTACGATACACGTGCAAAAACGTATTCGTAACTCTTGTCGATTTAAAGCACTCCCTTCTTCATTTCATTTTGTTCGCACTTGTATCGTAATCGTAATGTTAAATGTACTATTAATAAAGTAAGTCCGCGTTGACGAGGCGGTAGCTCATCGTACGGCTAATGAATAAGCTATCAATTTTCTTGCACATAAATTAAATTTGATATTCAGTTACAAAACCTCAAGAGCTTTGTTTAGCTTTTATATGTTATTTACAGGCTGAATGAGTTGCACTGTGTAAAATTTGTTTGTAAAAAACTCCGAAAATTACGCTTCCCGCGTGCGGTCAGTTGAAATGCTTTAAATTCCCAGATATATGATGACAAGGCAATTCTAATAAAATAATCGTAATCAAAATACAATTTAAAAAGTAATGTCGAACGTCACTGAAAAAAACTGGATTTTTTGTAATTATGACATTAAAGAATAATCCACGAAATTCTTGTATGCACACTTTCCTTTAAATGAAACGCCAATTTCATAAGTAAGGACCAAACATTTGATAAAAACAAAACAAGTTTGCTATGTTCAACAATTTTCCTCTAAAGGTACCAATGTCATTCAATATAACATGCTTATGAATATTAATACCTTTTGAGGGTGGACTCTCGTAAGAGGATCTGTATTATATACCACCATGCATTAAGCAATGGGGAGATAGCAGCATATATGTAATGCAATATGCTAGACAACCAATTAATGTATCTAATATGTATCGAGTGTTTCGAACATGTAAATCCTAGTACAGATACATTACCGAGAGCATAGAATTTGCATGTGTAGTGTTACTGTGTTTACAAGGTCACAGGTCTTTCTATGATTTGAATTTTCTCGACTTTGTACTGTCATCATTTCAATAAAAGAAAGTCATCATCACTATCTTCAGCCTATGATAGTGGACGTAGGCCTCTCCTAATATTAACTATGCGTATCGTATTGACGCATTAGGAGGTAAATGCCCATAATCGCCACGCTGGGCAAGCGGCTTGGCGATCGCAGTAATATGTCCACTATGATGACGCTGCTGCCCATCATCAATATTTTATCAAATAATGGTCACTTCAACTTCAATCCCTTAGTCAACTCTTACGACATCCGCAAGAGTTGGGGTGGTGACAAATGTATTCTTACTGCCGTCACCACACGGCCAAGAAACCTACGGAATTAAAGGGAACCTAATTGCAAAGATTAATATTGTTTTACTATCACCACCACAATACATGCATTCCAAGATATCTATAATACATTTTAATTGATTTACGGCCTGCTTCTATCTGTCAGATAAAATTATCATTATCCTTTACTTCAGGCATATAAAAGTGAAGGACTGCTAATGTTCATCTGAAAAATACAGGTATTTTGTTCATGGATGGGGAAACAGGTCCATAATGATGTGTTGAAGAGAATTAAATTGGACAGAGTTGGAGCTTTTTTGTACATATGAAGGGTCCACGGAAAGAACATGTCTAGTCAATTCAAATTACAGAAGGAAAAACCACTTACTTTTATCAGAATAAGATGTGAATCTGAATTTGCCCTAATTTTTTTAAGCACTGGACATCCGTTTTTTTTCCGTGGACCCCTCATATGATTGATCATCATTCCTCTACATAAATATCTCTGTAACGTCAAATGCATGCGCCAGTTGAGTGACAGAGACAGTAATTCGGAATTTATGATTTTCGAAATCGGCCTTCAGGTTGAGGTAACGCATTATCAAACAGACATTGAACAATAAAATCGTGAGCAATTTCTTAATAGCTTGTTAAAGACGGATCATAATACAAAGCGCTTGTGTATATTGTTTGCCAATTTGCAAAGTTTTGGCATTTTTGTATAGATTTTCCTTATGAACGAAGCTTCACGTCTTAATAGTAGGCAAACACAAAAATTGAACGGTATCCTCACTCAAAAAGAATTGTGATAAAAGAGAAAATGTAAACCTTTCTTATATAACGATATTTAAATCTGGTCCGGAATTTATGTTCTCAACCAACTTCAGCTAATCAAACAAACCTAACCTATATCTAAGATTGGCCCTTGTGGCATTGTCTCGAGTACGCTGGCGGCATTTGCTCGCTGCAATATCGACTAAAAAGTTCTTTATTCGATTTTTTTTGTATTTGTTAATAAAACGAGTATAACTCGAAAATAATTCAGTTGGAACCACACAAAGTCGTCGAATCGGGCACTAATGATGGGATCTTGGTGTCAAAATCAGTTGAAGTTGTTAATTTATATTTATTTGGTGACTATACTAATCAAGGAATATTTTATACTTACGGTCAACCTGTTGGAACCTTAAGACACACGGAAGCTTTGTTATATGATAGATTGGTAGAACTTGTATGTTTATTAAGTATGTGAATAGACGCATCAGGAGGTAAATGCCCGTAATCGCCACGCTGAGCAACCGGATTGACAATCGCAGTAATATTGTGTCCACTATAATGACGCTGCTGAATCTTTTATCAAAGAATGGTCAGTGACGCTTCAATTCCTTAGTCGGCTCTTACAACACCCGCGGGAAGAGTTGGAGTGATGACAAATGTATTCATACTGTCGTTACCACACGATAACAACAACAACTATAGGCATTTGCCTACAAATGCTTCTATACTCATAGTTAATAGAAGACCAGTTCAGCAGTGGACTAAGATAAACTGATGTTGTAAGCCCCCGCTTCCTCTTATAACCATGTCCCACGGCTAAAACGTGCGGTTGAACTTTCCTCGTTACCGTTAGCGTCGGAAAATTCAGTCACACTGTTGATTTGAGACTGCACTAATAAAATACTGCATACTCGTTGTCGGTTTGTCTGTAATAGCCGTACCATAGTCCATAAGTTTTCGTGAACCGGTTACGCTAGGTTTTATTTGATACGTAAAGCATTCCATTGAGCTCCCACTTATTTGTTGGAGCAAGAGCGAAGGCCAGCTTTAGGCATTGGTCTCACTGCGATGCTATTAACTATCGGCTATAAACATGAACAAAAGATACGCACTCCCGTGTAAATATGATCACCAAATTAAAAATTTATAAAACCGACTTCAACCAATCTCTTCAAGATCCTCGATTTGTTTCCATAATTGGTTTGCTCAAATCCTGCTTTTTGAATGAAAAATCTTGTAAATGAATGAAAATTACCAAGATCCCTCGATTTCTCCACGATCCCATCATCACATCATCAGACCCCAACTTGGTGCCAACGGGACCATCTCGGGGTAATACACATTCGATCAAAAATATATTTTTAAATCGGCTCACGATTCTCGGAGATATCAGGTAACATTCAAATACAACAAAAAAAAATCAGTCGAATTGAGAACCTCCTCCTTTATTGAAGTCGGTTAAAAAGAGACACGGCGATACTCGACCAGCTATCACCGCCGGGAGAGTATCACCTAGTCTCTTTATTTACACGGAAGTTCGTAGGTATCTTTTGTTCGTGGTTATAGCCGATAGTTCATAGCTTAGTTAGCTCGCGGTGAGACCAGTGTCTTAAGTATCGAGTAAAACCTAACGTAACCGATACTTGCCAACTCGTGGTACGGCTACTATAGTTATACCTACCTTTTACTGTCATCTCATTTGGTTAGTTTAATAAGCTTAGTTAGCATTACGCTTTTATCTTATTTTTTATTTCAATATTTGCTCTTTGTAGAATTTGAAGTAGCGTTAAAAGACATACTGGATTGTAAATTCAGGGGTTTGCACTATTGTTAACTAGTGTAATAGGGTCAAAATCTCTACAACTTTCATATTTATTTTTAGGTTTGTCCGACGTTATAATTTCAATTTGTAACAATTAATAGGTTTGGGTAATAGTATGCGTGCTTTGTTCTGCGATCTGCAATGTAGGTAGTGTGACAAAGCAACACGGTAACAAAATCGTTTCCTAAAATGCGTTTATCATTGCGTAACGGTCAAAAACGATTTAAAAAAATACATTTTCTCTTAAAATAAACGGAATCCGACAAAATCCATATGAGATTTTTAGGTCAGAAATCTACTGTTAAGTTTTTTCCCTTACCTTATGGGCACATTGTATAGGTACAACAGCTTTTTCACACTCAAATTAAATAATCAATTTGAGACAAATAAATGTCCATAATATTATTTAATGAAAAAAGGCTTAAATAAGTATGCACTTTCCAGAGGGTAGTCCAAACAATAAAGTTATTTTCGTCCGGTAAAAAAGTGTGTAGAAAAGGAAAAAAAAAAACATCTCAAAGAAGATTTTTTTTATCTTGAGTGGAGGCACTATTTAGGTCACTTAGTAAATTTTTGTTTTGGGATTTTTTTTAATTAATTACATTTCATGTTTTCAATCAAATAATATAACACAGGGTGGACCCCGGAACGGATCACCATTATTTTTATTACACCCTGTGTACTATTTATTATTTCTCTTTGCTTATTAGTTTTACCACTCCAATTGGTAATTTCCTGAGGTGCACCGGCTCGACTAATTTGATTCTGTATCTCCGAGCCTGTGGAATTAACGTCCGAATAATCTGAGATTGTCTTGACGTATGTATGTACGCATTATGTATCCATCGCCATAGATGTTTGATTAGAAACTATGTATTATGTATGTATGATAGCCCACTGTTGAACGTAGGCCTCTCCTATTCCTATTAACTATGCGTATAGACGCATTAGGAGGTAAATGTCCATAATCACCACGCTGAACAAGCGGATTGGCGATCGCAGTACAGTGTCCACTATGATGACGCTGCTGCCCATTATCAATCTTTTATCAAATAATGGTCAGTGACACTTCAATCCCTTAGTCGACTCTTACGACACCCGCAGGAGGAGTTGGGGTGGTGACAAATGTATTCTTACTGCCATCACCACACGGCATATACAAGAATATTATTATACCTACAATTACATGTTCTCAATTGCTTAAAAATTTTTGGTTTATACAGTTTTGACACATCTGGCTATTACTGTAACAAGAACTTAAACAAATCATTTCATGGATGAGGCGTTCAGTTCAAGGCCATACAGAGTGTAGGACCGCAACCATATGCTACTTAAAAACTATGTCAAAGTGACGCTTTACATCAAGTTTCATGAAATCTCTTACTCTTGTTATTTTGACAAGGTTCTGTGTAAAGTGGCCTAGACAATTTACATTAAAGTACTCTACAACAGTAAATTACAGTACTCGGCTGCTGGGTTACCCTCATCTGGAAGAATATCATTTTGCAGAAATACACACATAACACGTTTTGCAGAAAAACGTAAATCCGAATGACACTTTCGCAGAAATATACACTTGCCATAATATTAATTTAGTCGATTTTGCAGAGTCTAGAAAAAAGGTTAGGTTAGGGCTACCTGGCAAAAAATATTATGCAAAAAATATGCGAAATGATATTATGCCAAAAGTAGTTCTGCGAAACGATGCTTCTAACGAAATAAGGTATGCAAAACAAAATTCTACGAAAAAAAATTCTGCGAGACAAAATTCGAGGTTCATGAAGGCGATACTGACAAATATATTATATTTTATTTTCAATACACTTTTTGACAAATAATACATTGTCAAGACAGGTGTCAGGATCAGGTGCCGAATACATAGTGTTTGTAACTGAGGATTGAAGAATAAATAAAAATGAAGGCAATACAACGCCATTCATTAATATTACGTAATAAATCATTATGACATTTATGACAGTGACGGAAAATTGATTAACTTATAAATACGTCGCATGATACAATATGCTTGTTTTCAGGGGCTTGATTGACTTTGTATTGGAGTTTGTTGTATTGCTGGTAAATTCATAATTAAAGCAGCCATGTTGTGTAGCCACACAAATGAGAAGTAACAACGAATACGGGAAAAGAATCTCAACACGTTTGCTCCCTTGCATCTTAAATAAATTTCCACCTGATTTAATACTCTCAATAGAGGCCCGTCCGACGGGCCCAGTTAGAAATATTATTAATAAATAAAATAATTAAAAAATTAAAAAACACGACTGCCGTTTTAAGCGAACTGAAAAGTAACAAATAATTCCTTCTTCAGGTTAATTCTTGTGAGCGTGTCTACATAATAGGCCCTTGTCTTATTACTTACTATATTTTGTTTCGATTGCAGTCGGGGAACCTCCACATATTTATATTTTCCGTAATGAAAGGTTCCCCGACTGCAATCGAAACAAAATATAGTAAGTAATAAGACAAGTGCCTATTATGTAGACACGCTCACAAGAATTAACCTGAAGAAGGAATTATTTGTTACTTTTCAGTTCGCTTAAAACGGCAGTCATGTTTTTTAATTTTTTAATTATTTTATTTATTTGAAACCTTTTAGTGAATCTGGAGATTCCTTAAAGTTGGATAGAATTTCAAAAACTGACTCTACAGAGGGCCAAGGCTTCGCTCCGGGGGCCCGAGAAGTTCCCATCCCGCTAATTTTGGGCGAAGCCGAAGGGCACGCCGTGTGAGGGCTGGAATATTACCGGAACCAATGTAAATCTATGTTAAGCGAGTCCGCAGGGCGAGTTTCAAGGTGGGAGGCCGATAGCCGAGCTCGCGGAGGCCGAAGCGCGTCACACCGACACCGGACCGGGCCCAAGCCCAAGTCCACATGGTCCTCACAACCGTACCTCTTAACTATTATCGAAATCGAATAATCGAACCAGAGGGCCCAACGGTTCGCTTCGAACTTCAGCGAGGACTGAAAGCTAAGCTCCGCGTAGGGCCAACGGCCAGAAACGGCACCCAGAGGTGTGACAGCTTGCGAGGCCGAAGGCCGAGCCGCCAAAATCCAGCACCACCACGTCAGCCGACGGAATAGTGTACAGTTAAAATGGATCGGATGATCGTTTTGACAACCTGCAAAGGGCGTAGGACGTAGGGCCGAAGGCCCAAATCGTCTCTCAGAAACCGCTGGTTTGCGAGGCCGAAAGATGAGCCCTCGGCCTAGACCACCGGAGCCAGAGTCCAGAGATAAGACTTTAAGGCCCGACGAGCGACTCCAAGCGCTCACTCCAAGCAACTGCCTTAACAATCGAAGCTAGAGCCTAGCGCTACCACACTACATGATGAAATAGTGTAACATGAAAACGAATCGGAGATACGCAGACTCGACGATCGCCTCCACAACCTGCGAAGGCTGTAGACCGTGCTCCGCGTAGGGCCGAAGGCCCGAAGTGTCTCCCAAAGGGGCGCCGGCTTGCAAGGCCGAAGGCCAAGCTACCAGAGCCCAGCGCTCCTTCGCTCTACAATGAAAATGTGTAGCATCAAAACGAATCTCAGAGATTCAATTTACCAGGAAAACCTACCTTCCGTTCTTACCAACTTGGCCTTAACATTTGTGCAGGGGAGTTGCAACTCCCCTGCACAAATGTTGAGGCCAAACCCGACCCTGGAACGGTCAAAATCTTCCAGCCCCCCTGCACCCCTTTAGTGTTCCCCTCCAGCCGCGTCATATCGTCTAACTAAGCTCGTTTTCTAGTGGCGTTGTTGTACCTATCATGTACCTTTAATTACTAATTAGATATAATATGTACCTACATAGTTTGGGAGATACGAGACTTTAATGTGGGCTGGCTTTTTCCATCCAAAATAAGAGCCTACAATTTTTATTAAAACATTTCTACCTATTTTAAATTGTATGCGCATGTTACAATACCTATAGCAATTTCGTTTAGCTACAATTGCTATTGTGATTGTATTTTTAGGGACATTCCTCTGATACGCGAATCATATCTCGAAATTCCCGATATTTGTTAGTACGTAATTTTTGATATTGTATTCTGGACATTCTCCGCAACACTGGCCCAATACTTGTTGGGAACTTCTCATACATTCTTGAATTTCTTTGCAGATGTATGCAGGTTCCCTCACGATGTTTTCCTACTCCGTAAAGCACTTTGTGTACAGTACTGGCCAAAAATTTAAGTTCACACCACGATTTTGATACGAAATCCACTCTTTGGGTCATCAACATTTTTCCAGAACTTATGTCGACACTTGTTTTCAACTAATATGTGACTGATTGTTGAGCTATTTCTTTTTAATTGACCGTTACTTTCGAACAGTTCGAACAACTGAGGCAGCTGTGGCAGCTTTTGGCAGTCATCATCAAAATATTACAACTTCGTTTGCCTCTGAATTATTATCGGAACCAATGGATAAAATTGTTCAGTGTCTATGGGAAATTAATATTAAATAGATCTTGAAATTTTGCTGTTAACACTGAAAAAAAATATTCCCCGAAAGTGTTATTTTGTATCGAAATCAAGGAGTAAACTTAAACTTTTGACCGGTACCTATACCTACTCTCTACTGTATATCAAATGATATATCGTACCTACATAAGTTATTCGAAAAACTCATCGGTACGAGCCGGGGATTGAACCCACGACCGCTGCGTAGCAGCCGTGCATTTTACCCCTTCACCACAAGCGCGTATATACAATGTATCTGTTTCATACACACTTAGCGGTCAATAATGTCAACTGTGACAGTCATGTCACGTCTTAGGCTTCGAAGTAAAACTTCAATAGTGCGATGTAGAACATTTCAAGTTTTCTCTTCCAACAAACATATAAACATATAACTTGTATATATATTTATAATCTGCATAAAAAATTCTTTAATTTGATACCCAAATCATAGCATTTTGATCGCTTTAATTGTATTTTAATGAAACTGGCTTTCCTAGAATAAGTAACAAACATATAAGTTATATACATATTCGTAATCGCAGTTCAAAGCTCTTCATTTTGATACCAAACTCGATAGGTTTTTTCAAAATCGATTTTTTTTGGTCAGACATTATTGAACTTATAGGCCGCCATATTGTTTTTAAAGTGACGTCACATATCCTATGTTACCCGCGACGTCACGAGGATTCAAATGATACCTTACACCATTGAAAACGGTTAAGTGGTCGCGAAGATCTGCGCGTTTAAAGAAAATATGAAACATACGTAGGGGCTGAACACATATACTCTCCTTTTTTTTGGCAGTCGTGTTAAAATCCACCTTTAGAAAACGACACACAATGGGCCCTTTAAAAGTGTGAGATATCAATGAAACGTTTTTTTTTTCTTTAAATGAAACATAGAATTAAAAAAAAAGAATTTATGCATAATTTTATTACACAAAACAAACTCTTTTAACGATTTTTGGTTTAATCAAACTCATCAAAGTTAACCCTTTATGCACTTGGCCGGCTTTTTTTCTACAAATACAAAAGCGCAAGCATTGGAGTCATTACTCTAGTTACAGAGTGACAGAAACTTGTATAGCACTTGGTAATGCGAGGTTTGTAAAATCTGGACCAAATCAGACCGCGCTCGCCGTCCCAACGCAATCAACAGCTAATCTAGAATTCACTATGAAACAAAGTCAACCGAGGATCAAACTCCCACAGACTTTACACCACAGATAGTTGGGATACAGATTGCGCTTGATTGTTTATGGAATATTTTAGAGCGGATGAATGATAACAACTCGTGGCATTCTCTGGTATCTTTTTTGTTAAGCTTTTGGACTCCTATGATTAATATATCAGCACTACAGGTTCGACATCAAAAAACAACTAATAAGTTATGCTCCATAAAGCTCCATTTTATACAAGGTTTTCTATGATACATAACGTCATAATTTAAAATGTATTAATACCGATAATCACCATTTCTATTTGCTTATTGCAGAAGCAGCGTTTTGATCTCTTTCGGTTTAAGGATTTGCTTACATTAACAATAGTAGTTAAAGATGAGTTATCATAGCTGTATTAAAATATTTAATTTTACGTACATAGCCGCGTGGTGACGGCAGTAAGAATACATTTGCCACCACCCCAACTCTTCCCGTGGGTGGCGTAGGAGTCAACTAAGGGACTTAAGTGTAGTGACACTTAAGTCCCTTAGTTGATTCCCTTGTAGTGTATGATCAGTGGATCATACACTTGACCAAACATTGGACAAACTTTTTGGTTCAATCTTACAGTTGCAATTGGGTTTGCTGTCAGTACAAAACAAGAATACGTATTTCAAATTCCCCGTGTGTTTACTTGACATGTCGATGTGACTGTGCGTGACCTCAACTCTCGTGGAACTATTTATAATAGTGCCACTAAAATATGCTGACGATGACTCACATACATAACATTGTATGGTTTTTATATTTTAAAAACAAACGGGTCTTAATCGCGAAAACTTACGTTTAATTATATCCTGACGTTTCGGGCATGACGTTACACCCATGGCCACAGGCAGAAAGCCTGCTGTAGTCTTACGCGATTAAGACCCGTTTGTCTTTAAAATATAAGTGATTATCGTGAATGTTTAAATTAATATATTGTATGGTTTTTATTAGTGTAGTTAGTAGAAACTTTAAGCAAACATACATTTTTCTGGTGTTAATAAGCCCTTTCCATAATGCGCCAACTACAGACATGCACTATCACACATATCATATCGCACATGGTCAATCAACTTTTTTCTGTCCGTTATTACCATGGTTACGGTCGCCTGAGTCACGCTGGTTTTATGCAAAATTATGCTATTTAAACTATGCAAACATACATTTTTGCATTTTTCTGGTGTCATACATGTTTGCATAATTTAACTGGCATAATTTTGCATAAAACCAGCATCTCAGGCGATCGTAACCATAACAATAACAGACAGAAAAAAGTTGATTCACCCGTATGCATGTTTTCCTAATTTAAGTAGCATGATTTTGCATAATAGCAATAACAGACAGAAAAAAGTTGATTCACCCAGGTACTAAAATCTGTAATTTAGCCCCAAAACATCTGTTAACATCGTGGTCTAAGGCTCCGTCGTCGAGAAATCGAATTCAGCATCTCAGCCGAAGTGCAAATAGGTTTACAGCCGGCAGCACCAAATAAACAAGCAAACAAGCAGGCACGCCGACGTTCCTTTAAGCCACACGAGCCTGAGCGATTATTCACTTATCGTGGCACGATATCAGTTTAAGGAGGATTAAGACCAAACGAGCGAATGCTCTTTCTATCCCCCACTCTAGAAAATCAACGAATTTCGACGAATTACGTTTTGTTTAACGAACGAATTTCGTAGAGTGGGGGATAGAATGAGCATTCGCTTGGTTAGTGTAAACCTACCTTTAGACGTACGTAGTGTAAAAAAAATATGACTAAGGTGGTCACAATCTATAAAAACTAAATACACTCCTTTCATTATAAAATAGAGGTAAATAATATTCCTGATATTTTCTTATTACATTTTAAACTTGTTTCCTGAAACCTTTTTTTGCAAAACGGAACATTTTATTTTTTAATGAAATATAACTTTTAATAAAAATCACAATCAATTAAAAAAAAATAAACTAAAAAATACCGACGAAAATAAACCGCCCGTCGTCGTCGTTCCCAGTGCAAAAGAGCCCAAAACACTCGCAGCGTTTCCGTACGAATAGCCATGGACATTGGACAGCACAAGTATGCTTAGCACATGATTGGCGCGACAGTATCTCGCCGCGAGATAGTCTATCCGTCCCTCTATTGTTAATATAGCTAGTGAAGGACGGGAGATCTATCTCGCGGCGACATACTCTCGCACCAATCATGTGCTAAGCCTGCTTGAACGACTCTGAGCGGGGATGCTCTCCTTTTTGCCGGAGACAACATCCAATGTCCCGTATAAGTTGCTTAGCTCTCCTATTGACTATGCGTATAGACGCATTAAGAGGTAAATGCCTATAATCGCCACGCTGGGCAAGCGGATTGGCGATCGCAGTAATGTGTCCACTATGAGGACGCTGCTGCCCATCATCAATCTTGTAGAATGATCAGTGACACTTTAATCCCTTAGTCGACTCTTACCACACCCGCAGGAGGAGGGTTGGTGACAAATGTATTCTTACTGCTGTCACCCACATGGCAAATCAGCACCCCAGCAGTCAGCAATTTTTTGCAAAATAAACATGCCGTAGCTGTCAATTTCATTTATTTAGCAAGCTTTATTAATTTATTAACTTTGAAGGCAAACTAAGGTGACTTATACTATAGACTATGGCTGGTCCGGGTTTATACATCCATCCGACACTTTTGTCAAGCCCTGATGATAATTTATAATGACAAACATAGAAAAACTATTTGAATTATAATTTCATTTTACTGGTTTTCATAAGCCTTACTTTCGCCTACGTTTTAAAGCGATTGGAATAAATCTCCTACCGACCAAACAATGCCAAACCTGTACACAAACACGCTTAAAATTGCAATGAAACTGCATACAACCGATGCTAAGCGGCTTGGGGACTAGTGTTGATGGCTGCACAAATGTAATGTAAATTTTCAAGCAAAAGACGAGAAAGAGATACACAGATACTCACGCACTCTCAAACTATAATACTCGTAATCTAGACTAGGTTTAGAATAATTACTTTTTAGTACGGTCAAATCGTACATAATTTTACCCTAAACTCGCAAATCAAGTAGTATCGCTGCATTTTTGGTATGTTATTTAGACACCACAGGGCAGTATAAAACCACATTTTGCAAGCAAAAAAAAGTTGTGCTAGCTGGGTAGTACGTTAAAAACTGCGAAATTTATGGCCATTTTTTAGTTTCTGATTTTTATTTAAAAAACCTTACGTTTTTTGATGTCATACGTTATTAAACGTTTAAAGACTAATAAATTTCCAACAAGTTGAGCTAACATGCATTACCGTAGGTCTTATAGTTTCAGAGATTCGAGACTTTAAAAAGTACTCCTTTTTGTAAACTAGATAAAATTTTGTGTTTTGCTAACATTTTCGGCTTAATATCGCCTCACCTAATTATGCTACGAAAAACATGCCATAATGACCTTATAGCGCACTTAATATTCTTTAATTTAAGGGTAAAATTAGGTCAGTGAACTTTGCAGTTGAAAGTATAAACGCGAAATTCATAAGGCAGGAGGCCCGCTATCTAAGTTTTTCATACAATTCGCAAGTCGAGTTGCAAAGCTGCAATTTTGTTATATTATAAAGGCCTTATAGATATATACGAAAATGCATATTAAAAGAAAAACAAAATAATAGTTTGGGCGTAGGACGTAAAAAACGGAAAAAAAATCGGACGTTTTTTAGTTTTTGACGTTTAACTAAAAATCTATTATCTTTTTGATACTAATTGCTATAAAACTAAGAAAGAACATTAAATTTGAAAGGATTTGAGCTACGTTGCATCACAGTAAGCTATATATATTTTGAGATACGACATTTCATAAAGTGCCCTTTTATCAAAAATTAAACAAATTTTAGGTTATGTTAAAGCTATTCACTAAATATTGGCAAAACGTTCGCGCTAAGAAAAAAAAGTAATTGTAGATAACAACTACATTAAATTTGGAACAAATTGAGCCGATAACAATTACTGTAAGTCTTATAGTTGGGGGTATACGAGGCTTCAAAACATGCATTTATTTTCTTAACTTAATGAAGGGCACATTTTGAAATGTCGTATCTCTAAATCTATATAATTTAGGGTAATGCAAGGTAGCTCAAATCCTTTTAAATTTAATATTCTTTTTAAGTTTTGTAGCAAGTAGTATCAAAAAGATAATAGTTTCTTAATTAAACGTCAAAAAGTAAAAGAAGTCCAATAATTTTTCAGTTTTTTTCGTCTTATGCCGAAATTGTTTTTTTGTATTTCTTGTAATATACATTTTTGTACGTCCTTATAGGGCCTATATAATATACTAAAATTGCAGCTTTGCAACACGACTTGCGATTTGTATGAAAATCTTAGATAGCGGGCCTACTGCCTTTTGAATTACGCGTTTTTATTTTCAATTACAAAGTTTGCTGACATGATTTTACCCTTTAACGAAAGAATATTAAGTGCGCTATAAGGTCATTATTGCATGTTTTTCGCAGCATAATTAGGTGAGGCGATATTAAGCCGAAATCGTTAGGAAAACTCAAAATAGCGTTAGTTTACAAAAAAGAGTACTTTTAAGAAGTCGCAAATCTCTAAAACTATAAGACCTACGGTAATACATGTTAGCTCAACTTGTTGGAAATTTATTAATCTTTAAACGCTTCCTAACATATAATGTCAAAAAACGTAAGGTTACTTTAATAAAATTCAGAAACTGAAAAATGACCGTAAATTTCGCAGTTTTTCACGTGCTACGTAACTAGCACAACTTTTTTTTGCTTGCAAAATGTGGTTTTATAGTGCCCTATGGTGTCTAAACAACATACCAAAAATGCAGCTTTACTACATGTTTTGCGAGTTTAATATACGATTTGACCGTACTATTTGGTTTGATTGTAACTATTTTTTGAGTATTCTGCTTGTCATACTCATGAACGTAACAATAAGTAAGTTAATCAACATAAAGTTCCATATGCATATAAAGTAATAACAAATAATGTTAATTATTGTTGAGCAATAAAATGTTACTAAATAACTCGTTCTCTAATGATATTTTTTCTTTTAGATTTGATGACCGAATTATTGTTTTAAATGAATCTACAAATTATGCATTTACAATAGAAACTGCAGATATAAATACGAACGGACAACTAATATTTTGACTGTTTACTTTCTCTCTACAAAATATTTAATTGAACATCCAAACTGCGCTCCCACCTCGACATTAACTACGTTCTCGCACGTAGATCGGTTGCTACAATTACCCCTCATGATCGCGTAGAAACAGAAACATAGCAATTCTTGGTGCGTCCGTCACAGAGCAGTCGTTTGTCAAAGCTGCCGATACGTCTCAGACTTCATTCGTCAGGGACGTGCTCTAAGGCGCGACGCACAGATAACTGGGTGTTTAGACAAGTGGCCAATCGCTAACGCTTAATCGTCAATCGTAAACAAAAGGCAGCTGCTGTGTCTTTGTCACACTAATATGAAAGAGTGACAGAGAGGGAAAACTACGATACGCTACTAAGCGTTAGCGATTGGCAACTTTGCTAAGCATCCTGGAATATTAATATCCTTCGTAATTGTACAATAGTTATGGATCAAGAGAAAAATCGTGATCGCGTCAATCGTGTTACAAAAGTTAGTCATACTAATTATAGTCTGTACTCTCTCCAATAACCTTTGGCAGTCGAAATAGGCATCTCATGAATAAAACGTAGGCGCGTATTGGTGGTCGCATAGAGAAAATTTGAACTAGTCGCCTTTTTTCACTGCTGAAATGAAAGTCTTTACATTAACTTAAATTTTTGTTTTCATTAAAGGCTTTTATCTACACAAATATCGTTAAGTGCTCTAAACGCGTTCAGAAACAATAGACAATGACCAGCATTACCCACCATCAGAACTTGGCACATACATAAAGTTAACATTATATACGATTTTTCCGGAGGTTATGAGTTTTAAATTTGGAACAGCTGTCAGATTCAAGTGAGGTGTCTATTCTGGTATCTATAGATATTCAGCCAGTCATCGACACAAAAAGTTAATTCAGTATGTTTTTCAATTACAATCGGAAGATATTTTCATATCGAGTGACACAAGATTAGGGACATCACTCGATTGTCTATGATTTTAAAAAAAATTACAGAGATTCAAATCGCTGCCATTCCGAGCAGCTGTCTTTTGTTTCTTGGCTTACTACTACAAGTGAACAATTGTGAAAAAAATTGAATACTTTGTTATAATACTGATAATTACTTGATAATGAGTGGCAGTGACTCGGATAACGATATGAGCACTCTGCCGGACATATTCAATGCAGCTATGACCGCAACTAACAACCTGTTGCCGCAAAAGTAGAGAGCCAATTATGAGAAAGCTTTGTTTCTGAACGCATCTTAGAGCACTTATGTGTGTGTAGATAAAGTAGTGTATGCAACTATACGTAATCAGGCATTACAACACTCGTGTTATGCTATTATGAAACTCACCTTCGGTTCGTTTCATAAACCCACACTCGAGTTGTAATGCCCCTCATTACGTACGGTTGCATAAACTACTATTAACTATGAAAATTCTTTTCACAATCAACCCTTAAAATATTTAGCAAACTGGGAGACTTCTTCATCATCATCATCATCATGTCAGCCGAAAGACGTCCACTGCTGAACATAGGCCTCCCCCAAAGATTGCCACCATGACCGGTCCTGTGCCACCAGCATCCAGCGGACTCCTGCGTCCTTCACCAGGTCATCAGTCCACCTTGTGGGGGGCCTACCCACGCTGGGTGACTTGCGTAATTATCAGGGCTCGGAGTTGTCATCGCACGGTAAGACTAATAGCAAGCTATGGAGTCGACATTTGCCATAAATCTAAATTCTTCTTCATACTCATACTCACTAATTTTCTTAGTCCCGTAATACTTTTGTTCCTTATGCAGGCTAACAGATCAAAAATATTAATCGAAAATACATCTTACCTAATGTAATTAAAATTAATTTCTATAGTATAATTTGGGAAGTCTTAAGCTTTAAATCGATGACCCCTGATGTGCCCTTACCACCACGGCCTATAATAACCAGATGGGGGACGTGACTGAGTGCTGCATTTTATTACGCAACTCATAACGAAAAAAATACAAATATTATTTCGTCATAGAAAAGCAGAGATGCCGTCGCAATTTTAAACACCCAAACTGTACTATTAAAAGGTAATGTGCAAAACGAGCTAAGTTATATAAAATATAACTTTGAACTTATTGTTGATTCAATTACAAAATTGCAGTGTACTACTATACCTATTAAGCAAAGTTTTCAAATATTAGACGAATTAAGACAATTTTTAACAATTTTCGGACCTAAAACAGTTAAAAATAAATTGGAAAGTGTACTCAATAGAAATCCATACCTCATCAACTTAAGGCACATGGCAAATACTGAACAATTTGAGCGAGTTCTAGAATATGCTATGCTAACTTCCGTTGACGTAGAACGATATTTTTCAAGTCACAGTGGATTTTCAACCAATATAGAACCAGTTTCACCCCAGAAAATATGGAAAAAGTTGCTATTTTTTACTCGTTTTACAATTGTTATTTTGAAATGGACAATACACATGTCGTATCTTGTCAAGATTTTGAGGCACTCATTCCGGTATCTACAAGCTCTATGGATATTGGAAACTAGGAGCACATTACGAAAGTAATGTTTTATTTTTTAATTTCTTTATTTACAATATAATTTATTTCTATTCAAATGAATTATTTTATTTGTAGTTTAATTTAGTTCTTAATTAAATGAATGAATATGAGTATGAAGTTAGATAATAATTGAATTTTAATATGGAAATTATTATTTATCATACACCACCGCTATAAAGGCATTTAAAGATAAATTTAATAAATGAGTATGAGTATGAATAAAATTTTAGATTTATGGCAAATGTCGACTCCACAGCTTGCCATTAGTCTTACCGTGCGATGAAACCTCCGAGCCCTGGTAATTATTATTTAAATTTAAACCTTATTTTTTCCGTGGATGTCGTATAAGTCGAGGAACAGAAGTGTCATTGAACACTGTATTCACTTATCAATTACCTTCTAATGCGTTCATATTGTACGAAAGATAGTAGAGGTCTAGGGTGAACGATATGAAGTGTTACCAAGTAGATTTTATCAAGTCTGGTGTCAAAATAATAGCGGCTTATTATTGGAAATATGTTTTGGACACCGAATTGAAGTCTTATAGGCACGCAAACATAAGAACGAGACTAAACTTAGGCTTATAAACTTCATAAGAACCAAAAATGGCTGAAAACCAACTTTCACGTGTCGTCATGTCTCCGGTGAAGTGAAGTTTCGGACTTTTTGTCTGGTCTATTTTGAAGAGAAAGGTGAGAGCAATTAAATATGCTAGTATAAATGCAATGACGAAAGCGATCAGATTTCACTGGCACATACCACTACCACTGGATCACAAACGTGCTGTGAGCAAATATTTTGTTACCATTTGAAGACATTAGTCAAGGCAAAACATATTGACTAAAAGTAAATTTAATCACGAAATGTAATATTTAGTCTCTTGTTTTTTTTTTTTACTTATAGTAACAAATTGTTGCAACTAAAAAATCGCAGTCCTTTGAAATTGGTAACACTTCATATCGTTCACCCTATTCAGCAGTGAACTGAGACCGATGATAATGCTCTCTAAACGTGTCACTGTACGCCGCGTATTCACGTATGGTCTATTGGCGTTCTTACCCGTATGGCCGGATGTGATCGGAATACGAAACATACCGACGACGCCTACGAATTTCAGGCTGTCTATCAAAGTTACCATCAATTCCTTTCACTCAGAATAATCAAAAATTGTTGGGCGTCCCTTTACGAATACATTATTTTTAAAGAGGCCTTTGAGGCTGCTACAATTTATTGTTACATTTTGAGGATGACAACGGTTGGGGAAGGTAAAAGACATTTTTGGAGTGAATGGAGTCGGTTAGTTGCTTTCGTGAAATGTTGCTAAATAAATGTCTAAGTTAGGTCGGTCATTGTACTTTCTGTTAGGTAGCCTATTTGCAAAATACTTGTAAATTGGAATGATATGAGAAAGAGTTTTTATTAATGCCTAAACTTCAATTGTCTTGGGAATATTTAATCAAATATTTTGTCTTGAATATCGGAACGGGTCTCTATCAATAGGTACCGTGAATTAATATCAATTTATGCCACCAAAAAGATAAGTAACGTCATGTTCTTTCATTATCATTGCATAAAAAAATATTCTTTATTTAGATACACTTACTTGTACCTATCTATAAGGTAACAATAGAAACGTATTTCATATTTATGAAAGTATTTTTATATTATATGATACAAAATATTTTCAATTTAGGACAAATTCTTTCGAAGTGACATTATTATGTAGGTAATATTTTCCATATTCCAAAACATTTCAATGCTTTTAAGAAAGCTTATAATTTAAAACATAACCTGATAAACTAAAAGAGCGATCAAATTTTGCAACAAAATTGTAATGCAATGCAAAAATTTGTATGCTCACATTTTTGAGCATACAAATTAATTAACATGAAACGTAAAATAATCTCCACTTTCACAAATTTCGCAATCTAAACTCTTTTATAAAATCTCCAGTTTAATTACCCTTTTGTTAACTTACTAATTTAAATCGTCTTTGTTCAGGTACATAAAGCAAATTCTCATATTTGTATCTTCTATTGTTCTACGGTTCCTTGCTTTGTCAAAGCGAAATGCATTCCAGGTAAGTAGGTATAGCTTTTTAGTATAGTGACACAGGGGGCGCATAGATTCACCCCTTTGTAAGATGGCGTGGTCAAGAGGTCAGAGGTCATCATCATCATCATCGTCATAAGCCTATGTTAGTCCACTGCTGGACGTAGGCTTCTCCTATTAACTATGGGTATTGACGCATTAGGAGGTAAATGCCCATAATCGCCACGCTGGGTAAGCGGATTGACGATCGCAGTAATGTGTCCACTATGATGACGCTGCTGCCCATCATCAATCTTGTAGAATGGTCCGTAACACTTCAATCCCTTAGTCGACTCTTACGACACCCGCAGGAGGAGTTGGGGTGGTGACAAATGTATTCTTACTGCCGTCACCACACGCCAAGAGGTCAGAAGGTATAAGTAAATTAATATTTAGGTACTCTTAGTTTTTTAGTATTAGAAAAAAGATAAATGATTTTGACTTGTCGTTTTAAACCTTATAATTCGACAGAAATAGGGGATGGTCGTGTGTTCAAGCCTCCTTGGTACGGTCGGCTCTAATAATATGTATACAATTTTGATCCTTATTCCTTTTACATGCGTTCCGAAATGTATACATATCATTAGACGTGACTGTATTAAATAGTCTTAATAATTCCGGGCCAAATAAAAAGTGGGTCCAGGACCATGTCCAGTATTTTGGAAGTTATCTAATTAAGATATAAAGTAAACTTTAATATTGCTTATCATAATATTCAATCTGAAACGCCGAACAGTCGGTGTAAATTGAAAACGTATACGAAATAAATTTTATTTCATTTCATTATTTCATTAAAAAAAAATATATATTTTTTTTTTAAATTTAAGCTGTTTATTTTAAAGATCAAACAATGTTAGTTTTACACCTTAAACCTAGAGTTAATCTTTTATTTTTAAGATTATATCTAAGTAGGAAAGTTAGGGGTCATACCCCTTTGTATAATATCAACTGTTCTAACTATATATTATTATTACCTATTTAACTACTTATTTATCAGTGCTTTTTGAGCTGTTTAGGTTTAAATTAATTAGCGCTTTTTTAACAATACTCTTAGTTTTAATAGGGTTCATAATTAAGCTATCAATTACCTCTACAGGAAAGCTGTTTAGAGTTGTAGGCATGTAAGTTGACCATACTCTATTTCCATATTCATTATTATTTTTTGACATTGTGAAGTTAGGTTCATTAGGAAGACTACGAAGACTGCTAGGCCTATTATCAGCCTTCGTAGCTTAGCTGGTAGTGACCCTGCCTACGAAGCTGGAGGTTCCGGGTTCGAATCCCGGCGAGGGCATTATTTGTGTATTTATTTATCACAAATATTTGTTCCTTGGTCATGGCTGTCTATGTATTTAAGTATCTATATCCCAACTAGCAAAATTTCGTCATATAAGCGTCGCGGAAACGTAACATATTCAGGCTTTTAGCTTATGAAATTGGTCATAAAAACGTAATAATTACGTTTATATAACGCGATTTGGGCCCATATTACTCAGCTTTTTAGCCATATAAAAGCCATTTAACTGAAACTGCCACCACTTATTAGTCATATAATAATCATCGCCGTGACCACTTTATAGCTAACTAGCTGTATAATAGCGACTTATATAGCTTTTATATGACTTTTAATCATATAAGAGCCATATAACCGTTGAGTTAGTTATTTATTGATCATATAATTGCTACTTATATGCCAAATTTGTGGAATAAAAGTGTCCAGCGAAACTAAACAGAAGACGGATTGACAACTTGCTCGTGCATATAATTTAGTTAGTGCTAGCTGGTGTAAACAAAATTAAATCACTTAATGCCGTTGAGTATGTTTTGACATAGCTATCTAAGTAATATATGACCATGTTATAATTGGCATTATAAATTCTACCTAATGGTGAAAATGTATTGCGAATACCACTTTACTGATAAAGTATACTATATTTAGTAGTAAATAATGAACGCGCCACTTTAATTATTAGTTATTACAATATAAATTAAATAAATATTTTTAATTATTACGAAGGAAACTACTATATGACATGTATACGATTAACATATCATATAACTGCTTCGTATTAGTTCTTATATAGCAAGTATAGTGGTTTAAGCGCCATGACACCTACAGGTAGATACGTTAATCATATAAAAGTAACAGCTGAAACCAAAAAGTTCTATAATAGCAATTATTTTTCCATTTACTCGAGCATAAGTCATATAAGATGTAATTATTCGACAAATAGTCAAGTAAGCGTCATGTAAAAGCAGGTTACTCAGCATTAATCTTATACGACTCTTTAGTCATAAAAGATGTCGAGATGCTGAATAAAACACTTTTATAAAACAAGATATATAATTAGCTGTTATATGACTTCATTCACAATAGTCATATAATAGCAACTGCGTTACGTTTACTCGACTTTTTCTCACAAGTCATAAGTCAGCCATATAAGTTTTTGCTACTCGGCAAAAAAGTCATATAAGCGTTTTATAAATGTGTCTTTTTCAGCAACTTCTTATATGACTCTTAAGTCATATAAGAAAGTCGTATAAACGTGTATATGACATCTTATACGACTATTATGCTATTGCTGTATAAGTTGGCTTTACACGACAGGTACTGTGTAATTTGCGTTTATATGACTTTTATACGACATATTGCTGTATAAGCTGGCTTTATACGATAGGTACTGTGTAATTCGCGTTTATATGACTTTTATACGACTTATTAGCTGAGTAAGCTCGATGTTATATGACTGTTTTGCTAGTTGGGATGTATCTATCTATTATATATATCGTCGCCTGGTACTCACATCACAAGCCTTAATTGAGCTTACCGTGGGACTAGGTCGATTTGTGTAAGATGTCCCAAGATATTTATTTATTATTTATTTATTTATTATATCTATTCAGCTCTCCTATATGGTGCTTATATTCTAATATCACTGATAACTTGGCCTTATCATATACACTAAGAACTCTGCAGTAACTAAATAATTTATCATAGTTGTTTTTATGTTCTAACTTTACCTTAAGAGGAACAATCATTTTCAGTAGTCTAATTTGCAAGTCGTAGATTCTCTGTAAGTAAGTTTTATAAGTTCTACCGTAACTTGAGATGCCATACCCGATTATTGAATCCGCCAGTGCAAGATACAATAAACTGAGTATGCTGTAGGGCATTTTTTGCTTAATTATACTAATATTGCTGAGCACTGCTCTTAATCTATTACATACAACATCAACATGAGGTCCCCAGTTCAATGTGTTATCAATTTTTAGACCTAAGTATGTGAGACTGCGGACAACCTCCAAAGATTCACAGCTACATTCACAACTATTTTGATTTGTGTGCATACATGAGTGCTCATGGGCCACGATACTAAGAATGCCTGTTGTTTTAATGTAAGGAGAATGAATATGCAACACTTTAGTTTTATTATAATTTATAGACAATCCTAGATCGTGCGACCATTTACATAACAAGTTGAACTCATTCTGCATTTGACTCTCAGCAGTGCCAAGATCAGCATTGGCAGTCAAAAGGCATGTGTCATCAGCAAATTGGTACACAGAGGCTGTTTGGAATAGGTTATTCATATCATTAACATAAACCAAGTATTCAGTCGGTCCCAAAATCGACCCCTGGGCTGTGCCATAGCAAGAGCTCAGGAGGTCGCTTCGCTTACCTGCAATACTGACAGTGATATATCTATTCTGGTGATAGTGCTTAAACCAATTTAGTGCAGGCCCCTGTATTACACTTTGCTGAAGCTTCCTGTACAATATTTCATGATTGAGGG
>JALPQI010013538.1:0-24408 GCA_025490895.1 Thaumatotibia leucotreta | reverse complement strand
ATGGTCGTGCCACGCTCTATTGGGATCGACCTATCATCACGGACAGGACTATTGTAGCCAATAAGCCTGATATCGTGCTGGTAGATCGATCGCAGCGCCGGGCTGTGCTCGTCGACGTCACCATCCCCCATGATGAGAATCTCGTGAAGGCCGAGAAGGACAAGTCCAGTAAGTACCTAGACTTGGCCCACGAGATAACCGCCATGTGGGATGTTGACTCGACGATCATAGTCCCGATAGTCGTTACAGCGAACGGTTTAATAGCGAAGAGTCTCGACCAACATCTTAAGAGTCTCTCGCTAGATGGCTGGATCAAGGGTCGGATGCAGAAGGCGGTAGTCCTGGACACGGCGCGGATAGTCCGTCGGTTCCTCTCTCTGCGACCTTAACCACCGGCAGCTTGGGCCCGCTCCGTTGCCGGCGGCACCCTAGGTTAGGTTTTTTATAAAGTGTTTATATTTTGTATTGTTTTTGTATGTTGTATTGTATTTTACTTTTATAGACATGTTTATAAAACACCTAGCCTAAGAGAAAAGATCAATAAAGGAAATAATAATAATAAAATACTTTATTGCACACTACAAAATTTTGATAACAATAAGAATATTACATAATTTGATATAGTAGGTAGCAACAGGCGGACTTATCGCTAACAAGCGATCTCTTCCAGACAACCTTCGGAAAGCGAAACAATGGATGTAATTAAGTTTACGGGTGGTGCAAAAACGAAACAAAGGAAAACATCTAAGAAATAACTATCTAATCTAATAATATCGAAAAATACATTACATTAAGATAAAATACATAAACTACACAGATAAGAAATATTATACCAATAAATAGATTACTACATAAAATATGTACATACTAATAAAGGAAATACCGATGAAAACAAGATGGGAGACGTTAAGGGAAAGAAAGATAATACTCCTTCAATGAGGATTTAAATATAGGGAGTGATTGAGCACGTCTTATATTAATAGGCAAGGCATTCCACAAACGAACTGCTTGACGGGTAAAAGAGTTACCGTAAAATTTAGATGAAAATGGGGGAGTTGCTAGCAGGAGGTTTTGAGCGCATCTAGTGGAGGACAGGAATTTAAACCGGGTTTTGAGATAGTAAGGGGTATTGGGGTGAAAGAGAGTAGCATAAAGGAGAGAGAGTACGTGGGAATCACGACGAAGGCGGATAGGCAGCCACTTAAGTTGTGTTCGATAGTGTGAAATATGATCGTACTTACGAAGTCTGAATATAAATCTTATACACACATTTTGGAGTCTCTCAAGTTTATTTAATTGGTCTTCGGTGAGGTCTAAGTATGAAATATCCGCATAATCCAAAATTGGCAGGAGGAGAGATTGAGCCAGCGCAATTTTAGTGGCAAGAGGCAAGAAGTTTTGGAGTCTGCGAAGATAACCTATCGTAGCGAAGATCTTTCTGCTTACCTCACTGATCTGCGGGGTCCAAGAAAGAGTTTGGTCAATCAACACACCAAGGTTCTTAACATACCTAGAATATGGGATCTGGATACCATTAAATAGAACAGGCGGTAAATTTACAGAATTAACTCTCGCTATGTTTCTCGGGCTGCCAATAATAATGACTTGAGTTTTAGAAGGATTTACCCTTAAACCATAGCAAGAGCTCCAAGCTGAAATCCTGTTTAAGTCAGTGTTAATGGTGTGGATGATAGAAGGCAAGTCATCGAACAGGCCTTGGGAGTAAATCTGGAGGTCGTCAGCGTAGAGATGATAAGAAGAAGTAAGGTGAGAAGAGATGGAGTTGATGAAAATTGAAAACAGAAGAGGAGACAGTACTCCACCCTGTGGGACACCGGCCAACGTGCTGGACCAGGAAGAGCGAGAGTCATCAACTTTAATACGCTGTCAGCGGCCGTTAAGATAGCTACTAAACCATTCAACAACTGCAGGGGCTACATTAATGGAACGTAACAACCCGAGAAGGATGTCGAAATCAACGGTATTGAATGCATTACTGAAATCGAGTAATGTCAATACCGTTAGTTTGCGGTCGTCCATGCCTGAACGAATATCATCTGTGATGTTAACAAGAGCGGTAACCGTGCTGTGACCGGAGCGGAAACCAGATTGCAGAGGATTAAAAAGTGAATTTTTATTTAAGAAAATGGTTAGTTGCTGTTGCACCAGGCGCTCCAGAACTTTAGACAGGAATGGAAGAATAGAGATTGGTCTAAAATCAGAAAAAGATGAAGGGTTGTGTTTCTTAGGAAGAGGAATAATCTCTGCATCTTTCCAGGAGTCCGGAAAGTTGCAAGAAGAGATGGAGCTATTGAAGATGTTAGTGATAACAGGGACCAGAAGGTCAAGGAGAGGGATGATCATATTGCGGCCAACACAGTCAACACCGACAGCGTTTGAAGATATGGCTAAAATGTTTCTCTCTACGTCATTGGCGGAAAAAGATGAGAAAGAAAAGGGACAAAATCCAGAAGCAGGAGAAGATAGAGAGTTAAGCGTAGAAGACTTGACTGAACCACCAATAAAATTGGACGAGGACGAGAAATGTTGGTTCAGATCATCCAGGTTAAGGTCATTGGGAGGAGGAGATGTTGATTTCCCTACACCGAAGGACCTCAGACACTTCCAGATTTTTGCGGGTTGACCATCTTCCACTGACTTGTGAATAAAGCGACGCTGGGCATCACGGCACACGGTACTACAGCGATTTCTTAAAGAGTGGTATTTAGCTTTATTTCTATCAGAGGCATTGAGTTTATATTTGCATTTAGCCAGGTTCTTTTTAACTATTAGGGCTCTAATTTCGTCCGTCAACCAGGGGGCAGGAAGATGCTTCAACTTGATAGGGCGAATTGGTGCATGAACGTCATAAAGCCGTATCAGGAATTTATTAAAAAGAGTGACTTTATCCTCCACGGTGCCGGCATCTTCGATAACATTCCAATCGACCAGAGAGGCGTCCTCACGAAGTTTATCAGTATTTAACCTACTAAAATTGCGCTGCATGACAATCTGTGGCTTAGCTTTGGGTGGACGGATCTTATAAGACATAAAAAGAAGGTCATGATAAGAGAAGGCATCTGCTGAATGCTGGCTGTATTTACCAACCAATGAAGGAGAAGAAACCAAAGTAAGGTCGAGAAGAGAGGGCGTACTGTTAGGAAAGTTATGAGTTGCACCAGAAGGTAAAATAGTAAGATTACATGCTTCTGCAAGGGACTTCAGAGATCCACAGCGGAGATCATTCTTCAAGAGACACGTATTAAAATCGCCCATAATAATATGGTGATTATAAGACGGCATGAGATCCTCGAGTACCTTTTCGAAAGAGGAGAAATAATCAATGTGAAGAGAAGGAGAATAAAAAACTCCGAGAAGGACTTTAACGCAGGAGATGTTTAGTTCAAGAAACAGGTACTCGGCGGAATTTGAAGATGGAGCAGAAGCACAAACAATGGAGTAGGGGATATGAGACCGTAAATAAATGGCTACGCCGCCACCTCCCTTACCGATGCGATCGTTGCGTAGCAAATGAAACCCCGGTAAACAATAGGAGGTTGAAGGTAGACAAGGCTTAAACCACGATTCCGAAACAAGAATAGCATGAAGATTACGAAGGTCGAAAGTAGTTAAAAACATCGTTATAATGAGCTGGAATGCTTTGCGCATTAATATGTACAGCATTAAAATTCTTGGAAACATCAGCTAATTGAAAGAGAAGAATATCGCGAAGTGGGGGAGGAAGACTATAAAAGCTATCATCGTCAGACGAACAGGATGAAAAATGGTTACTAGATAAATTACTAACGTTATTCAATAAACTCATAAAATATTATAAAAATAAAATATATATATATATGTTTTATGTATAATACTAAAAATATTTTTAAAAACTATAAGTTGGTAAGACCAACTATACTACACCTAATCAGCTTTCCACCAGCAGTTTATGGACAATATAATAAAATATCATTTAAAATATGCCACTAAACCAACAGTTTGAACAACCTTAAAATCATTATTGTAGGAAATGGCCAAAAGTTCACTAAAATTATACACATGCAACCTTATAAACTATTACGACTTGGCGTGGAACGAAACGTATTCAGTCTGGCAACAGTGGCAACATGATTTGACGTTGACAATGACAGCACAGCTGTCATGTCATGCAGAAAATATCGTAACACAACTAAATTATAATAATAAGGTGTTAACCCACAAAGCGACATAAAAATGTGTAAACAACTCAAGAATAAAGTGGGTAGGAATAATTTAAAGTGCACTAAGCATAACACATCTAAAACATGAAGGCATTAGCCGACAAAAATCAAGTTCGTAGGGAAACAAATCAAAACTTTTGAGTCGGCTTTCTATTCCTCTTAGATTGAGACTGCTCCTTGGCAGCGTCAGGAGTTGAAGTACACTGAGCAGGGTCGCAGCCCACGCCTGGGAACCGTTCCACCTCCGCAATGGTCGTGACGCAGTGCCGCCTCTCAGCCGTGTCGAGTACATACACGTTCCCATCGCGGGTCCAGCATCTGCGGACACCCAATCTCTCCCGAGCAGCCATGAAAACGTCGTGACGCGGCTTAGTGAGGAATTCGGACAGTGTATGCCCAGTACCCTTCAAACACTTCTTGCTATACCACACAGAGTTACGCACATACAGTTCACGAAATTTGATGAGGATACCCCTGGTGTTATTACTCTGAGGGCGGCCCAAGCGATGACAGCGCTTCACATCTTCTACGGCAAGCTTTGCATCAAGGTGCCCATTGAGAAGTCGCACAACACTTTCAGCAGACTCCACCTTCTCAGCCTCCGGCACACCATGCAGCAGGAGCATCTTCCGCCTTGACCGCATCTCTTGTACATGGACATAGTAAACAGTTAAAATCTTTAAAATTCAGCACAATCGCAACAAATCTTGCAAACACGGTAGATAGTACCCTAGCGGCATCAGGCTTAATAAAATAATAGGCCGCACGGCAGCTTGTGGCGAGCTGTCGGGCAGTAACGACCCCACGGACCAAAGTGCTTCCGAGAATCGATCAGGAACTCCGCCTCCGGCGTGTCTTCGTCGGTCGGAGTGGAACCGCAAGGAGACCCGTAGGACTCTCAGCTTTGGCTTGCTTTAATTGGCCGTCCAGAAAGGAGTCGTCAGAGCTATATGCTCCAGGGGTGGATGGTGGAAGTGTAAATTTGCGTAAGTCGCAAGTTGGTGTTTTAGCTGTTACAAGCTACTGCGTAGAAAGTGCTGTACACTCTTGAGCAGTCTAGGTGTTGCCCCTGGCTGTCTTTTGTGACGGCGTTTATAGGGGCCCATCTGGTCGGCGACAAGTCACCGCCTGCCCTATCAAAGAGAAATCATTGTTATATCAGAGGGTTACGAGTATTCGCGGATCGTCTAGAACGCAAAATGACTGTATGAATGAAGTTTGTTGTTTTGCCTAAACTGCAGTTTACCCAACGTGCAATCGGTCTAAATCTCAAATTGACTATAACCCAAAATGCCTACTTCGTATACTGCCTTCATAGCACTATGACTAAACGCAAAATGTCTGAACAGTTGAGTGCAAAAGTTTAATGATACAGAATCAAAAGATGAACCAGATGGCGTGGGTCATTAGTTATTAATCACCAATATTGATGATTCTTTTTCAGTTAATAAGTAGAAAATATATTTTTTGTATACAAAGGGTTAGTAGCAACTGGCTTACAACACAAAATGTCTACAGTATTTTTTCCGTTTTAACATAACTTTAAAGCGATATCGAAGGAGCCCCGCTGACGCTGGGCTCCTATTCTATGCAGTTTGGCCTTCGGCCATTTGCAGATACCTAACAAACCTAACCTACCTATACCTAGTGACTGTTTGTGACTGTACTCGCAAAAACAAAAGACAAAAGTAGGCAAAATGCGTTCTTGTCGTTCTGCGTGTTGGGTAATTTGCTTTCAAGTCGATCTAAGGTTTTGGTATAATGCTCGATGGTCAAACTGCAATGTAGGCAAAACAACACACTTGTCATTTTGCGTTCTAGACGATCCACGAATAACCCTATCAGGTGTCTGGGCCTCTTTTCTATAGCTTCACCTTCCATCCAGTCTTCATCACCATAACCCCCATTAGTCTTTTCTATATATGTAATCTTCAATCAATAGCCTGATAGGCCTGCTCGGCTCGATTCTCAGATATCTGTTGTTGTGCCCGTGAATGGGCACAGGTGTAGAACACAGCAAATTTCTTCAAAAGGCCTCTACGTATTGGATCTATCCCCACGCAAGCCTACCAAAATACCGGGATGTATAATGCCCGAGACAAAACCATTTTTTATTAAAGAAATAAGTAAGAAACTTACTGAAGAAAGGATAATAATTAATGAAAACTGTTTAATAATAATACTCCTTTAATAAAACATACATACATCGCCACGAAATTACCGAAATTACCGATTTTGAACCTTGAGCTTTAGATATTTGTGAGCATTTTTTAATTTGCCCATTTTTCATATTTTAGAATTCATGGGTAAATTTTGAGTTGTAAATAACCTCATACTCAGAATCACGAGCTCTTTCGATGCTAATAGGAAAAAACCGTCCCATGGATTTTTTACCTATTTTGTTTCTATTTTACATACACTTTGTATGGCGGTAACAAAAAAAGAAATCTGGACATTTCGGGACATTACTTTCCCTTTGGGATCGAAACGAAAGATATCGTGATTCTTAGTTTAAAAACACCCAAAAAAAATTTAACGGACAAAATAAAATCAAATGCTCACATACGTTTTGAAATGTGAACATTTTTTAAAGACGTGACTGACCGGAGTTAGCCACCTCTACCTAATAAAGTAGCAAGTATATCGTCAGATACTTGCATCGTGTCCACACAGTATATCTCTTGACCATCGCAGCGGCTGAAGCCCGAGTACCCCTCTTGCTCGCAACATTGCCCCGGTACGTCTCCCCCTACCTCGCACGCGTTATCGCAAGTTGGCACACGCTTTTCAGCTTCGCTAACCAAAATTGCCACGGCGAATATAATACAGAGAATCGCTTCGATTTTTTTGAACGCAGCCATTTTGAAATCCAAGCTAACTGTGAGTGCTATTTTGAACAATATCATGTCTATTTATAGTTATTGTGAAGGTACATACTTACGTTTAAAAGGAAAATGTGGATTTAGATTTTTTTTTAATTTTCCTAGTATTATTTTTGTATGATATTATATTTTGTAATCGTAATTATTTTAACTAACATAATTATATCTAGGGAAAGGTTTTGAATCAAAAACTGTTGTTTTTTTAAGGATATTGAATAGCTACAGAGCTATCCTTAAAAACAGTTTTTTTTTTGTAGTTGCACCTAAGTATCGAAATTGTGCATTTTTATCGAAGAAGCAAGCTATGAGGATAGTTTTCAATGCTGCCTGTTAGTACCTACCCGTTGTGAAGTTGTGTGCACAACTAAAAGGAAAATCTGAACAATTTCTTTCAGTTTAGCTCAGGAGTAGCTGTCATCTTGTACGTTATTATGAGATATTAAGATTTATTCAGATGTTTATTCTCATAATGCAAACTTACACTATAATTTATCTTAAACGAATCTTTATAAATTTTAATATTAGATATCATATACGAAAAATACCGAAGTTCATAAAGGACGGAGGTGGGTTGGAAAACTTCGGTATTTTTTTTAGGTAAATGACATCTAATGTTAAAATTAAATAATTATAGTTACTACTGAAAAACTACTAGTTTGTAAAAAGTTTCCGATTAATGCTTAATCCACTGACATAGAGGCTAAACATGGCTTTTAGCTACCGACTACACAAACTCGAAAGCCGAAGGCCCGAGGGTTGAACTTGCACTTTCAGTGTATCAACCGGAGGACCATAGGTCCGACGATAAAGCCTAAGGGACTAACCCACGCTGTTAGTCTAACAACCGGAGGGGCACAGTCCCCAAGCTCTACGCAAACCCGAAGCAGGACGGCGCAGGTCTGACGGCATATCTTGGTCAGAACACGAGGGTTGCCCGACGGCACGTCCTACGTGATCCCGAAAGCCCTAGGGGTTAACCCATGCACCGTGCTGTCAGACTATTGATCGGAGGGCCGCAAACCCGATGGCACGTCGTACGCGCACCCGAGGGCCGAAGACTGGAGGGTTGAACTCGCACTCTTTAGTCCGAAAACAACTGAATCTCCTAACTTTAGAGGGGGAAATGCACTGTTAATCTTTCTTCAAGTGAATCCTAATTTGTTGCATTATCGGAAGCGGTGGTGGCTCAGTGGTTTAGACGTTTGACTTTCAAACCGGAGGTCGTGGTTTCAAATCCTGGCTTGTACCAATGAGTTTTTCCGAAACTTATGTACGGAATATCAGATGATATTTACCATTAGCTTTCGGTGAAGGAAAACATCGTGAGGAAACCTGCATACATCCGCGAAGAAATTCAAAGGTGTATGTGAAGTTCCCAACCCGCTTTGGGCCAGCGTGGGGACTATAGCCCAACCCCTCTCATATATGAGAGGAGGTCTGTGCCCAGCAGTGGGACATTATATAGGCTAAAATATTATTATTATATTATATTATTATTATCGGAAGCATCCAAGGAAGCTGTATATTTTCAGAGGTTTGCGAGTTATGTGATACGGAATTTGAACTCTCAGTGTAAAGTTGTTTGCAGACAATCAAGAGTCCTATAACTATGGGGCGAACATTACTGTTGCTCACCGGCGCACGAAGTGTATAGAATTTTTTTTTATTGACACAACAGACTGGATTCACTCCACTTGATCGTAAGTGAAAAGTGGATCCCAAATCACGGCGCAAAGAATAGGAGACCAGCAGTAACCTCTCTGTTGCCACCGCCTTGCTGGCCCACTAGATGCTTCTTCACACTTTGTTTAAACGTGTACGTATGAGGAAACAAATGTGCCGGTAAAGAATTCCAATTTTCATATGAATGAATTGCAGATTTGTTGGTACGTGTGCGAATATTTTCCACGTTTCGTCATTGCGTCAATGAGCAGTTAATTTAAGTAGCTAGAATGCAAGCGCCCATAGGCTACGGTGACTGCTTTCCATCAGGCGGGCCGTATGCTTGTTTGCCACCGACGTGGTATAAAAAAAAAAATGCATTCTAACTGAAGATAATTTGGTGTTCTATCCGTGTGTTTTATACATTTTTTTTACATTAAAATTTACTTTCACCATGTCCATTTCGATATTTATTTACTATCAAAACTATAACAACACTTTTATTGCCAAAATCCTCTGAAAATGTATAACATTAACTCACTGTTTCTAATGATCCTATCACATTGTGATGTTATCGTATTATCTTGTTCATGTTCATATCCATAACATATTTTATTATTTTTCTTACTTGTGTATATCCGAGAACAATGCCACTTAACCCTTAAATGCATAGTGATGTATATATCGACGGCGAAAAGCAAACACGTAGTAACCCACAAAAATGAAATTGTTCACCAGAGCCGAAAAACCTCCCGAGTTTTGAAAAAAAAATCATAACTTTCGTATTTATGGACACATCTTATTCAAAATTGGACACAATATCCACATTTTTTTTGTCTTTAATTTCATTTAAACAAATTTCACCATAAGTTATTACAAAAGGAGTTATGTGGGTTACTACGTTTTGGTTGTTTTTTTACAGTTAGCAAACACGTAGTAACCGACGTCAACAAATGTATGAAATAGCATTTTTCTATCGTTTTTGTGGATAGCAAAAACGCAGTAACCCACTTTAAGTTTACTAAAAGTAACAGTAATAAAGTGTTAAACCACATGCTTTAGATAATTTCAATGAGCCCAGTGCTGTAACACTATATGTTTTCGTATTGTAAGTATTTTCAAATGCATTAAATGTATTGCCAACATTTTTAGGATGACTTTTAAAGTGACGTTAATGGAATCGCGAAACAAAACACACGACGTTTCAAATGTTTCGTTAAAAATGAGAAGAGACTTAAACGAATTAAATATGAAAATCAAACCACTTGAAGTGAAATAATCAAAAATGAAATAATTAAATTAAAAACGAAACGTATAAGTATACCTTTATCTTGAAAAATCATAATTAGTCTTTTATAAAATGTATAGTTTTAGCAAAGTATAACATAATTGAGCCCAGTTTAAACAAGATAAACAACTAAAAAAATCTATAAGTACTTCTATCTAGCACGTTTGAGACTGATAACATTTTTTAGTTGTTTATCTTGTATCTAAAGTATCAATCATTTATTCATAACCATGAAGATAAATTATTATAATATTTATAATAATATAAACCCAATAATATTATGAACTTGGTTCCTACATATAGAAAACATAATGAGATCCTATTAAATAATAAAGAAACGTCCACGCTGGACAGAAGAAACGACTAAAAAAGTATGTCATTCTATCTTTATACTACTTTTGCTCAGTCTATATCTGCAGTATCAGTTATCTTCATTAATAATCATGTAGTTAATTATTATAATATAAACACAACGTTAACTTTGTATAATATACCTATACTAACAAAAGAAAAGCCTACTTTGAATATGTCCAAATAAAAAAAAATAAAAAGTTAAACATTGTTAATAAAATTAATCACTTTAATATTTTCTTCAGTTACCGAGATGATTGCTCATAAAATAAAAGTATAGAAACGGATAGTATATTAATTAAATTGAACTTCATCCCGATGTTTCGAACAAACAAAATAAGAAAGATAAGTACAAAAACTACCCACAAAGAAAAATTTACTTAACCACAGACAATATTATATTTTAAGGGTGGATGTACATCCACCAACAACATACTAAAATGCAAATTAAGCTAGTTATTTATTACAACCATTACAAGTGGTTCTCTGCCTTTTCGCCGAAAATTTTATTGCCGAATCACTTCCCAACCAACTTTTCGCAGAAGTGTCATTTGTTAGTGAATTTCATTTCCCAACTTTACATAATCCAACCTAACCGAACCCAACTAGTGGGTAATTCTCATTTCCCAACTATGGGGTTGGGACATGGAATGGTTGCGAAATAATTAGTTGCCAAAAGTTATTCGGCCGACTGACACTTCTGCGAAAAGTTGGTTGGGAAATGAAATTCGGCAATACAATTTTCGACGAAAACACAGATACCATTACGTGTATTTTCAAAATGAAGACAAGAATCAAAATAAATAATCTACGCCGGTTCTATCCCTACGCCTCTGTCCTTCCTTCGTATGATTGTATTATTAGGAACCTTCCTACCTGGGGTACCTACCCCAATTTTGAGACCGGCTAGAAACTCAGGGGGACAAATCTTTTAAAAAAACATTTGCAGTAAGGCTTTGGTTCTCGCTAAGGAGAAGAAATCCATTCCTAGAATGTTGCGTGAGGTCATTGTGATAATGAAATATTCAAATTTTAATAGGATAGAAACAAGCTTATCTCTATCACCAGCTTGGCATCCTATAGTTCATCTAATAAAGGAGCAGACAGGCTCGCATAGACCGTGAGACTAATGGGTACGACGGTATTGAGCTTTTTAGTACAGGCAATTTTTACTAATAAGAAATACGTATGTATGTAAATTATATGTATGTTTCGGTTTAGTGCATGTGGATCTTAAGAAGTAGTACAAATGTTTTTTTTTTAAAGATGTGTCCCGCTGAGTTTCTAGCCGGTCTCAAAATTGGGGTAGGTACCCCAGGTAGGAAGGTTCCCAATTTTGGGACCGGTAAGTCCCAAAATTGGGATACCTTCCTAACAATACAATCATACAAAATAAGGGATTTCTTCTCAGGTCAGAGGAGTAGGGATAGAACCGGCGTAGATTATTTATTTTGTTTTTGTCTTCATTTTGAAAATACTTATAATGAATAACTAGCTTCATTTGCAATATTTGTAATATCTACATCCCTTAAAATGTATTGTCTGTGGTTTAGTATATTCTTTGTGGGTAGTTTTGTACTTATCATTCTTATTTTGATGTAAGTAGATCTATCAAATTTCCTCGATTGTCAGTCGCCCGCAGACCACGAACCCCTATAAAGTGTTCGAAACGTTGGAATGAAGTTAAATTTAATGAATATACGTGCGTTTATCCGTTTTAATTTTTTTATTTTAATCAGTAATCACTTTAGGCAAAATTCTCGTTATAATGTTTCAAAATTCCAAACACTTCGACTCACTTTCGCTCCGCGGACCGCACTGATTGACGTCGCAAGCGTATGCGCAATGGCGGCGACTGCCACGTTAAAACGTTTTAAGGCGCGCGAATCTAAGCCCCTACACCCTACAAAAGTGAAGTAATTATTAAGAAGCTAGCTTTACGTGATCCTTGTAAATGCAGTAAAAGACAAGATTCTCTAATTTGATACTGCTAGCCAAAATATTATTTCCTGCCAAATGGCGTAACTGCAAGACTTTCAAATCTATGAGCGGCAAACACGTAGTAACCAGCATCGTCGTCAGAACAACGGGCGGTTTTAAGTGCTGTAAATGCTTTGATTTAAATAACAGAGGTTTTTTTGCTACTTACTACGTGTTTGGAGAATACATTTCAAGAAAAATGGTACTCAAGCGCCGCAAATACTCGTCCTTAGTCAAGGACTACGAGTTTGCGGCGCTCGCAGTGGAGACGCTGGGCCCTTGGTCTGCGGACATGAAGGCTTTCGTAAGGGCCCTGTCGGCGCGGCTGATCGAGAATACGGGAGAGAAACGTGCTGGCGTGTATTTCTCTCAACGCATCGCCTTGGCGATACAGAGAGGGAATGCCGCCAGCATAATGGGTTCAATGCCGCAGGCGGACTTATTGGAGGGGGTTTTCTTTTTATAGGTATTTGTATATATATATGTGTGTGTATTTTGATAGTTTTAATTAGTTTTATTTACTTTTAGTTTATTTATAATTTTATTCTGTAGTTTAATTAATATTTGTTTCTGTATACCTACCAAATGTTATGTCTTAGTTGGAATTGTTTCAGGATGTAGGTAGTACTTACTCTGTAAACCGCACTTCATATTACTTTCTTGTATCTGCCTATGTTTGTTTTTTCCCCAATAAATAAAATAAAAACATGTATTTTGTAAATAAATCTTATTATTGATACCTATATTTCTGAAGAAGGGAACAGAAGACTACGAAACCCAGTTTAAAGTAGGTGTGCAATTCTGAAAAAAACTGTACATGAGAATCATGATGCAGAGTAAGATCTATTACATTGCTCAAAATGTTTATATGAAACGTCCCTTTCTTCTTACCAGATTCCTACGAACAAATAAAACATGGAAGCCACACGCCATACTAAATTGCTTTAAAAAACGGTCCTGAATTTTAGTTGACAAGTGTCACCCCCTCTTCAATGCATCACGGTAATGAATTTCAATATCAACCAATACATTTTTAAAC
Source organism: Thaumatotibia leucotreta (assembly GCA_025490895.1). Lineage (NCBI taxonomy): Eukaryota > Metazoa > Arthropoda > Insecta > Lepidoptera > Tortricidae > Thaumatotibia > Thaumatotibia leucotreta. Next base: position 10,986 of record JALPQI010013538.1, on the reverse strand, counting down.
CGCCATTTTAAAATAGTTGTGATTGGTCCGTCAAAGTTTTGATTGACTATATTCTATAAACATTTGTCAAAGATGTTGCGCCGAAATATGCGCGGTGTTAAGAAAACCGCTGTCCTGCCCATATTGGCACAATTGAACAATTGTTTTTGGGGGCAGTTTTGAGCTGGCGTTAGACGTCCATGTTATATATGGTCGCAGCCAGATTCCTATACATTTTTAGTGAACTTTTTGAGAGGTATGAGTATTATCAGGCGGAGCTGTAGTTGTCTTTTATTAGGCTTCCGTAGTTAAAAAAAAATGTGCTTCAAAATTTGTTTAACCTTTTATACGCCAACAACTAATATCGAATCGAATTACGTAAATTTCGAGGATTTTTCTCTATCACTCAAACGAAGGTGTCATTAGAGTGAGAGAGACAAATCCTCGAAATTTACGGATTACGTTTTTCGCGGTAGGGCCGCTGGTCCACAGAGCAATTATGGTTTATATTGCTCTGTATACACGCACAAGCGTACAGGCAGTTCATATTCAGATTTGACATTTTATTGACGTGGTGTCAAAAGGTTACATATTAGATGTCAATTGTGTTTAAACTTTTGATCTCCGGAAAATATATAGGTAAAATTATTATGTTCAATTATGTTCGAAATTGTTTTCATTTAAAGTATTCTCTATGCTCTGTTTGGTTTGGTGTTTAAAAAAAGGTAAACAATCTTGCAGTGCCTATCTTTTTATTGAACAATGCATATAAAAATCCAAACTAGGTACTTCTTGAATCAAAAACAATGTAAATCACTGTATTTCCTTGTTATATTATGTACATTTGCTGAAACTTATTTTCTATTCGTAGTTTTCAATAAAAAGATACTGCAAGATTGTTTACCTTTTTTTAAGCACCAAACCAAACAGAGTGTAGGTTAGGTTTCTTATTGTGTTTTTGTATGCTGTAGGTATTGTACTTTAATTTTATAGACATTGTTATAAAACACCTAGTTTAAGGCTGCGTTTCCACCAGAGATGTGCGAGGATGTGTTTTCATTCAAATGACACCTATTAATGACTCGAGCGAGGTGTCATTTGTATGGAAACACATCCTCGCACATCTCTGGTGGAAACGCAGCCTAAGATGGACCCGTGGGATCCCAATGCCATTCAGCTCCACAGAGAGCTCGCTAAAAAGCTGGTCGACACCACCGGTGACCGAAGAGCTGGCAGGTTCTTTCCAATAGGATTGCAATACAGAAATGAAATGCTGCCAGCATTGTTAGCACCATGCCAAGGGTACCCATTTTTAATTACGATAAATTTTAGGTTTATTAACATGGTTTTAATTTGTTAGTTTTAATTTTGTATTATATGATGTGTGCCGTATGGTGACGGCAGTAAGAATACATTTGTCACCACCCCAACTCCTCCTGCGGGTGTCCTAAGAGTCGACAAAGGGAATGAAGTGTCACTGATAATTTTGAAAATATTGATGACGGGCAGCAGCGTCATCATAGTGGACACAATCATTACTGCGATCGCCAATCCTCTTGCCAAGCGTGGCGATCATGGGCATTTACCTCCTAATGCGTCTATACGCATAGTTAATAGGAGTGGACGTAGCCAGCATTGGACTATCATAGGCTGATGATGATTAAATGGCGCTTTTGTGTCATTATTTTGTGTGTTTATTTATTTCCTTATTAGTACCATTTTGTAGCCAGATTTAGTAGCTGGCTTCCAAATGGGAAATATTTCCCGCCTGGTAGCCAGCTATGAAATGGGAATAACTGTCCCATATCGGAGCCGAATTTGGTAGCTGATTACTAACCGTGGCTATAAATCAGTAATGGAAAAGTCCCATTTCGTAACCAGTTACCTACTGAGATTCCTATTTCGAAGCTGGTTACGAAACTTTGGCTACCGGCTATTAGAGGCCTTGTTTACCTGCCGAATAAATGAATTTAAGAAATATATGAAACTAGCTTTTGCCCGCGGCTTCGCACGCGTAGATTTTGGACTTCTATGAAAAAAAATGTTTTCAACCGACTTCAAAAAAGAAGGAGGTTACCATTTCGATTGTATGTAGTTATATATTATGCATGTTACACGGTTTCCTGCAAATAATGAAACCTATTTTGTTTTTTTTTCTCAGGAGATTCAAAAGTGGCCGAAATAAGTTTAATATTTGTGATTTTTTTTTGGTTTCGCCTTGACTTGTCGACAATCATTTAATCGAATGTTGTTTCAAAGACAACGGTTTAACTAAGTATTTTCATTTCATCGACAAGTCATTCTGTCGAAGAATAGTTTTCAGTAAATTAAATCAGGGAATTTTGAATGGTGCTTGAGGTTTTCCTTTACGGGTTCTTATTTTAGTTTGGTTTAAATTTAGTAATATTTATTCCGCAGTTCTAAACTAACCCTGAACCTACTTTAATAGCTGTTTGCTTATATGTGGGGTCACAGTTGTAACCTAACTTAAACATATTTTAATAGCCGTTCGTTTCTATGTGGGGTCGCACTGGTCGCAGTTCTAACCAAACCTAAACCTACTTTGATAGCCGTTTGCTTTTGTGTGGGGTCGCAGTTCTAACCTAAACTAAACCTACTTTGATAGCCGTTTGCTTATGTGTGGGGTCGCAGTTCTAACCTAACCTACTTTGATAGCCGTTTTCTTTTGTGTGGGGTCGCAGTTCTAACCTAAACTAAACCTGCTTTGATAGCCGTTTGCTTATGTGTGGGGTCGCAGTTCTAACCTAACCTAAACCTACTTTGATAGCTGTTTGCTTATGTGTGGGGTCGCAGTTCTAACCTAAACTAAACCTACTTTGATAGCCGTTTCCTTTTGTGTGGGGACGCAGTTCTAACCTAACCTACTTTGATAGCCGTTTTCTTTTGTGTGGGGTCGCAGTTTTAACCTAAACTAAACCTGCTTTGATAGCCGTTTGCTTATGTGTGGGGTCGCAGTTCTAACCTAACCTAAACCTACTTTGATAGCTGTTCGCTTATGTGTGGGGTCGCAGTTCTAACCTAAACTAAACCTACTTTGATAGCCGTTTGCTTTTGTGTGGGGTCGCAGTTCTAACCTAACCTACTTTGATAGCCGTTTTCTTTTGTGTGAGGTCGCAGTTCTAACCCAAACCAAACCTGCTTTGATAGCCGTTTTCTTTTGTGTGAGGTCGCAGTTCTAACCCAAACCAAACCTGCTTTGATAGCCGTTTGCTTATGTGTGGGGTCGCAGTTCTAACCTAACCTAAACCTACTTTAAAAGCCGTTAGTTTCTATGTAGGGTTGGAGTTCAAACCTAACATAAACCTACTTTCAAAGCCGTTCGTTGCTGTATGGGGTTACTATTCAAACCTAACCTGAACCTCTTTTGATAGTCGTTCGTATCTATGTGGAGTCGCATTTCTAATCTAACCCAAAACCTACTTTGATAGCCGTTCGTTTCTGTGTGGGGTCACAGTTCTAACCTTTCCTAACCTAAGTAGAATCTTACCTTATCATATTCTGTTTGAAGTCTGTTTCATTGAACAGCATATTAGTATGACATAATTAAATACTTAATTGCAAATAAACTACACGCATTAGAAAGCAGAATTTACAGTGAGGCGGCCCGTGTACCCGCGCTGCTTATACATAATATACTGTCCGCGAGCTGTCAAACAAACATTTGAAATTCGTTCGCTTTGAATCATATGTCGCCATGCAAAATTGTAGATATTTTTAACGAACAAACAAATAAATATGGTTTTGTCTAAACTTAAAAAATAAAACCTCACAATGACCTTTTATGTAGCAAACTGCATTACTTACCAAAATGTAATATTAAAAGTATCTACGTATTCATCGTACCTATGTTACTCGTATATAACATGGTATGTAGATAAGTACCTACATCTTCATTGGCAAGAACACTTCTATGAAGTTTTGAATTAAATAGCCCATCGAATCTGGTTCCTTCTTACAAACTTTAACCTTCCATTTAACCCCCATAGGGAATGAATTTTCAAAAAACCTGAAACACGTGTTTACTTATTTATTGTTAAAAACATTCATGTGAAGTTTCGAATAAAATAGCCCAACCAATCTTATTTCCCCATACAAACTTTAACCCTCCATTTAACCCCCATAGGGAATGAATTTTCAAAAAACCTGAAATAGGTGTTTACTTATTTATTGTCAAAAACATTCATGTGAAGTTTCGAATAAAATAGCCCAACTAATCTTATTTCCCCATACAAACTTTAACCCTCCATTTAACCCCTTTAAGGGATGAATTTTCAAAAAACCTGAAACATGTGTTTACTTATTTATTATTAAAAACATTCTTGTGAAGTTTCGAATAAAATAGCCCAACTAATCTTATTTCCCCATACAAACTTTAACCCCCCATTTAACCCCTTTACGGGATGAATTTTCAAAAATCCGTTCTTAGTGCGCCTCTAAACATTATAAAGAATGTACATGCCAAGTTTGAACTCTCGAGGACCAGCGGTTTGGGCTGTGCGTTGATTTAAGTCAGTCAGTCAGTCAGTCAGTCAGGACATTGCCGTTTATATATATAGATAAATGAACAATATTTATTCTTGTGCCATTATCACGATAACAATTCCTTCAAATTAAGCTCCAATAATAAGTATACATGTCACTACATGAATCAACCTATAATCAAATCCATAACAGGGGTAGTGGTTTGTTGCATCCTAGGACGCGTCGAAAAACGGACAGATTTCTTCATCGCGTCTTCACAGTACATTTCCTTGTCAACAGTGCAGCGGTTGATACCTGAGAACCCCTCTTCCAGACAACATTCCTCCGGTATATTTCCACCTATTCCGCAGACCTTATCGCAAGCTGGCACACGCTTTTCAGCTTCGATAGCCAAAATACCCACGGCGATTAGAAAGAGGGTAGTTTTTAATGCAACCATGTTTAAATCCAACTGTGACTGCTGTTTTCAATGCTGCCTATTTATACTGATGAAGATATAGTTAAAAGGAAAACGTGTCTTTTTTCACTTTAAATTTTTCTTCGTCTGCTTTATTATGAGATGTTTTTTTATACACAATTAAGTAATTTTACTGTATCTACGACGTTTTTCTAGCCTTGCTAGCCTTAATTAAAACATTTTTGTTTTGAATTATACCGAAGTATTTTAATTGTGAATTATTATGGAAAATATCGAATCAGAATGAGTAGGTAAGTGATGACAGAGCGTTCAGTTTAAAAGGACGAAGTTGGAAGTCAAGACGTAAGTAATCATAAAGTAGACCCCAGATTGTTGTGGCAGTGACGTCAGATAGATAGATACAATACTCTTTATTGCACACCTTAACAAAAAAGAAAACATGGTTAAAACAGACGATTATACATAGAGGTACACAACAGGCGGTCTTATCGCTATAAAGCAATCTCTTCCAGACAACCTTTCAGAATAGCCTTTGTCAGAATAGGATGATTTGGGGAGTAAATGGAACGGTAGAACAAAATGATACATAAATCATAAGATAAGTAGATATAAGAAATGACATGTTGTGTAAATAAACGTGACGTGCAGTTGCAAATAAAGCGGTTTACCCTTGAATCGCCGACAAACATTTAATCGAATATTGTTTCGAAGACAACGATTCAAGTATTTTCATTTCATCGACAAGTCGTTCTGTCGAAGAATCGTTTCCAATAAATTTAAATCAAGGATTTTTAAATGGTATTTGAGTTATTATGTGTATAGCTTATATCGAGGTTTTTTGTTACGGGATTTTTTATTTCAATTTGTTTTAATTTTAGTAATATTTATATTTCGTTATCGAATCTAGACGCAGTTATATCGGAGTTTCTGGGTTGCAATAAAAAAAAATAACCTCGAAGACTAGGGGGGAGGTAAGCTCCCGCCTTAGTCTTCTAACCTGACCTATCCGAGTCGGATCTGCCCCGGAAGGTTTTGTTCGCTCGCTTCGCTCGCTCACTCGGCCATTTTTTTTTTCAAAATATATATTTTCAAAACTACTATTTATGAACATAGAGGTTAATTTTGGGAAAAAGTTTTTCCTACAAAACATGCTTATTTTAGCGTATTCTGCACGCTAAATTAATAAAAAATACGTGTCATAATGCCACCAACATCCATCTTTTTTTTTCTAAGTCCTCAGCCCCCTTTCAACCCAGCCGAAAAATGTATAAATGTACGACATATAAAAATGTATTGTAGTAATATGTCGAATAAATGAATTTCAATGTTTAGTAGTCGAGACAATTAAAATAATTTGAAACAAATCACTGACCAATTGATATTCGTTGAATAGTTTTTCAGTGCAGTAAAAGTTTTTTAATTGAATAGTATGTGTAACAAAAAAATGCCAAACAAAATTCCTAGTACTGAAGTTTCGATGAATCGTTGTCGATGAAATGAAATTCGATTAAGCGTTTGTCGGTAAAATGAATGGACACCCTCGCGTATATTAACTAATCCTCATCCGCAGACCACGAACCCTATAAAGTGTTCGAAACGTCGGAATGAAGTTAAAATTAGTTCATATACGCGAGTTTGTCCGTTTTCATAGTTTTATTTCAAACAGTTTATATTTATAGTCAAACTTTATATAGATCTGTATAGATCGTATAAATTGATTAATGATTATGCAGGAAAGTTAATTCTAATATTTAAGTATGTTCCATTTTTTTAATGGAACAGTGGAACGAAATGACTAATCGACCGGTCAGTTTTTTGCGAAAACTAGTAAAAACTGGACATTTTTATTATGATTTTATTCAAATGTATTAATTACGTTTATAATTAAATGAATTTATGTTTTTCTCTGTGTAATTGATATACCTACATTTTTATCTCATCTTATAATTTACGTATCATTTTATTCTACCATTCCATTTACTCCCCAAACCACCCTGTTGTGACGTCACCGCCACTACAATCCGGGGTCTAATCATAAGAGTCGATCGCAAAATAGTACATTACGACACAAGTGCGAAAAACATGAAATTCGAAACGAGTGGCGATGTTTTAAAACACGACCGATAGGGTGTGTTTTAAGTTTTAAATCGACACGACTTACGAATTTCGTTTTTGCACGTGTCTCGTACGAAGTTGTGGGCCTGACGTAAAATGACCCACTTCTCACACTAGAGCCTAAAAAGGCACCATCTGAACTAAAAAAAATATTACGTACATAGTTAAAGGTGTATTTACACTAAACGCTACTACGCACACTAAAATTGTATTACGAATATTAGTCATACCTGCCACCATATATAACATGGACGTCTAAAGGCAGCTCAAAAATGCCCCCAAAATCAATTGTTCAATTGTGCTAAGATGGGCAGGACATAGCGCTTTTCTTAACACCGCGCATATTTCGGCGCAACGTCTTTGACAAATGTTTATAGAATATAGCCAATCAAAACTTTGATGGACCAATCATAATTATTTTTAAATGGCGGTTTAAGTTTTTATAGATTGAAATTCATTATCGTGATGCATTGAAGAAGGGGTAACACTTCTCAACTAAAGTTCAGGACCGTTTTTGAAAGGCAATTTAGTATGGCGTGCGGCTTCCATGTTTTATTTATTCGTAGGCACTAGTACTTCCACCTCACTTGTTTAGTTAAAATTATTGATATTTATTTATTACTACCTAAATTTTGTACTCATGTCTCTACCCAAAGGTTGTTTGATGAAAGGATGGCTTTTCAGCGATGAGGCCACCCTTTGTTACCTCTGTTACCTCTTTTTTTGTATTTCTTTTGTTTTTGTGTACTTTTTTTATTGCATTTGAGGTGTGCAATAAAGAGTTTTTGTATTGTATTAACGTAAAAATATATCTGCGTATGAGTTTCACGATATGTGTCAGTCAATTAAATCTATACGCGTGATAGTTTTTCCGTAAATTGTACCAAAAGAGTGTTCCGGCTGTGGGATAGTTAAAGGTGCGTTCTAAAGGTGCGGTTAAACTAAAAGAGCATTCGCTGTTCTAACCTCCCACTCTACGAAATTCGATCGGTACACAAAACGTGATTGGTTGATTTCTTAGAACGGCGCTAGAACAGCGAATGCTCTTTTGGTTTAAACGCACCTTAACTAAAAGAGCATTCGCTGTTCTAACCTCCCACTCTACGAAATTCGATCGGTACACAAAATGTGATTGGTTGATTTCGTAGAACGGGCGCTAGAACAGCGAATGCTCTTTTGGTTTAAACGCGCCTTTAGATAGATAGTGTACACCCATGATTATGTTATGAATGAATCAACACATCGTCTCTCAATTTTTTGAATTGAATTAGACAGCTAAGCTGAACTGCAGTGGTGTCGTAAGGACCCGGCTTTAAATCTGTCACAGAATTTTTGTGTAATAATAACGTCGCAACATATATTTAAAAGGATTCTTTTGATACATATTCTTGCACTTTACTGAACAATAAAACAAATACTAATGCACAAAGTTGCAGCGACGTCTTACAAACAAACATATAATAATCTTAAATAATCATTAATCAGCAACATCGTTATCAATCAATATACTGGTCTATTATTACAGATAAAGCAAAAAGTTCCAGGATAGTTCAGAAGACTAGTTTGCCTTTCTGTATACTGGCCATTCTCCTCAGGAGGTATGTATTCCATATCCAAGACAGGCTTAACGTTCATAACGTTCTTCATCGTGTCCTCGCAGTATATCTGTGGACCATCGCAGCGGCTGAAGCCCGAGTACCCCTCTTGCTGGCAACATTGCCCCGGTTTGTCTCCCCCTGATCCGCACGCGGTATCGCAACTTGGCACACGCTTTTCAGCTTCGCTTACAACAACCACGGCGAATAGAAGAAAGAGGCTGTGGCAATATTTCAATGCAGCCATTTTGAAAGCGAAACAAGCTGTGAGTGCTGTATTCAATGCTGCCACCGTTTATACTGATTGTGAAGGTTTACCTAGAAGGAAAACGTATTATTTTCCTAGTCCTAATCTTCATAATCATATATTATTAGTGTTATATAATTAATATAAATACCTAAAAAAATACAAAATCTGTCATAATAAATTTGACCTAGTTTCGTATACCGAGAGATAGGGCGCGGGAATTAGAAATGAAATGAAATAATTTTTATTTTGCTTGAAATATGGTACAAAAGTTGTTTAGACAATATTATAATAGGTAACACATATTTCACCATCATCATGCAAAAAGAATATCTTAACCTACAACTAAAACCAAGTCTATTTTATAGTCAAGGCCAACTTCAGTCAAAAGATGACATGTATTCCTCTACGGAGTAAAAAGCCTTTTGTACAAGCCAAGCTTTTAGTTTTGCTTTAAACATTCTCAAAGACAATAGTTTAATATCGTTATCTAGTTTATTATAGATCTTGATACTCATGCAAAAAGTGTTTCTGCTGTACAGTCAAAGACAAAATAAAGTGTACTCAAAAATGTTCAAAAATATGTCCCAGTGCACTCTAATTGTGTGTAATAAGAACGTCGTAACATATTTATGAGCGGATTCTTTCGATACTTCTTTTTGCACTTGACTGTACAAAGCTGTTCTTTTGAAAGGTATTGCTAGCCTGTCAAGAGCGGAATTGTTTCGTAACCTACATTAATCGTATAGAAAATATGTAATATAACTAAAGATCCTAAGCAGTCATTTGTTAGACCCTGGTTTTTCTGGCCGGCGATCGGCGACCGACGCGTGTCCGGCGCTGACGACGTTCGAATGATTTGTTCGCGAATGTTTGAGGGTGGTTGCTCTGAATCGCCTCCTACATGTCGTTGGTTACTCGCTGCCGGCGACGTTTCAGAGAAAGGAGGGTGGGCAAATTGGCCTATTAACCAATAACGACAAACGGTATGCCTCTGGACAGCTTATGTTAAGCTCCGTAACTTTTACTATGGCAAGAACTTCCAAATATGTGTGTGAAGAAACTTAATAGCACTTAAAAACTGGGAGTTACAGAGTATTTAACTAACGCAAGTGTTCGTGATTGATAGTTAGTGACCGTCATTATTACTCGTTCCTAATAAGTCTGAAATTAATAAAGTGTTTAATTTCCGCAAATATGTCGTAGTCTCGTAAGATACTCTGTATTTGTATATAAAAATACATTAAGGATCATTGTTTGTTTGGCAAAAAAATATTCAAAGGTGAATATTACGAAATAAATGTCTCATTGGTAATTTTTTAGCTATAACTTTTTTCTCACAGCTGTTAGACCGTCTCTGTCTAAACAAAAACTGTGGAGTACAAAACAACCTTTCCAAAAATATATAGTTTAATGTTATTGGCTATTAGGCCAGGGTCCATACATTTTTGCCCATCCTCCTTTATGATTAATGCCTTAAGGTGGGTTTACACCAAGCGAGCGAATGCTCATTCCATCCCCCACTCTAGGAAGTCAACGAATTTCGACGAATTACGTTTAGTGTAGCGAATGAAGTTCGTAGTGTGGATAGAATGACCATTCGCTCGTTTAGTGTAAATCCACCTTTAACTATGTACGTAATTTTTTTTTTTGTACAGATGGTGCCTTTTTAGGCTCTAGTGTGAGAAGTGGGTCATTTTACGTCAGGCCCACAACTTCGTACGAGACACGTGCAAAAACGAAATTCGTAAGTCGTGTCGATTTAAAACTTACAACACACTGGAGGAAGTACTAGTGCCTACGAATAAATAAAACATGGAAGCCGCACGCCATACTAAATTGCCTTTCAAAAACGGTCCTGAACTTTAGTTGAGAAGTGTTAGGGGTTCTTCAATGCATCACGATAATGAATTTCAATCTATAAAAACTTAAACCGCCATTTAAAAATAATTATGATTGGTCCATCAAAGTTATGATTGGCTATATTCTATAAACATTTGTCAAAGACGTTGCGCCGAAATATGCGCAGTGTTAAGAAAAGCGCTATGTCCTGCCCATCTTAGCACAATTGAACAATTGATTTTGGGGGCATTTTTGAGCTGCCTTTAGACGTCCATGTTATATATGGT
>JALPQI010013537.1:0-33677 GCA_025490895.1 Thaumatotibia leucotreta | reverse complement strand
CTATCAGAATATACCCCATGTATGTTAGCCGATTTTTTGTAGTTTTCGAGTTATGAATTTTTGAAAATTTTTTTTTGAGAAATTCTGGAATGAAGAAATTTATTAATAAAAAAAAACTATTGGGTTTTTTAACTAGTTTCTTTTTGTAAAAGTATTACTACAAATAAGCATTTACTGACAAAAAAATTTGCATCCTCACTTTGATACAAGTAGGATAAAAAAATACCAAATCAAAATTTTACGCTAAAAACGCATTTAATGTACGTAAATAAAAAAAAACATATCCCAAGGAATTTTCGTATTCTAAAGACCGCCCTAGACCTTGAGCCTTCGTAAAAGCAAAAAAAAAGTGGTACTTAATGCTGAGGATTTTTCGGAGTAGTCGGTCAAATAAACTTAAAAAAGCTTAAAATTTTAAAGTACTAAAAAATTACTTGAATAACTACACAAATTGAGTTTTCGTGGTATTTTCTGTCTTTGTTTATTGATAAGAACAACAAAACAGACGAAATTTTACTTTATTTTTAAATTAAAAATTTAGAAGTTTTTTTTAAGTTTATTTGACTGACTACTCCGAAAAATCCTCATCATTAAGTATCACTTTTTTTTTGCTTTTACGAAGGTTTAAGGTCTAGGGCAGTCTTTAGACTACCAAAAATCCTTGGGATATGTTTTATTTTTTTTATTTACGTACATTAATGATATTTTGATGCGTTTTTATCGTAAAATTTTGAATTTGGTATTTTTTATCCTACTTGTATCAAAGTGAGGACGCTAATTTTTTTGTCAGTAAATGTTTTATTTGTAGTAATACTTTTACAAAAATAAAATATTAAAAAAACCCAATAGTTTTTTTTATCAATAAATTTCTTCTTTCCAGAATTTCTCAAAAAAAAAGTTTCAAAAATTCATAACTCGAAAACTACAAAATATCGGCTAACATACATGGGGTATATTTTGATAGCCCATGACGAAGGGAACCTAAAAAAAAATTTTTGACGTCAAGGTTTGGACCAACCTGTATTTATCGTTCGTATGTGGAAGCGTCAAGCAGAGCAATCAAAACTAGATTTTCATAGTTGTTTCATGAAGAATAAATCTGTTCATAAGTATATAACTAACCATCCCTTGATTTGATTGATGATGGGCAGCAGCGTCATCATTAGACTTAGGACTTTTCATAGCATATCGTGGTTCTAAAATCCTTGGAGCCGCTATGTGTAAAATTTTCGAAGTCAAAGTCAAAGTATATTGTAATATTAAATATAATGACTTATACATACTTTCACATCGTTACTGAATTAATTTTAATCGAACGTAATTAATTTTATAAAACGTACTTGATTTAAAATAAATAACATACTAAATTAGTTACCTACCTACTTATATCAGAACAGAAACCATAAAAAACTAGACAATTAGTGTCCAAAACAAACTAGAAAAAGTCTTAAATAGCGATGAAAACGGCGAAAGTATCATGTTGTTTTTCTCGAAAGTTTCGAATCTTTCGTATAGATTACATGTAACTTCCGAACAAGAAACAAAACTGACGTTACCTTTAAAGTAAATAGACTTCACTTCACGTTGATATCACATAGAGCATAGATTAATGATTCCAATTTATAAGTATTTTATCATAATTGAAACTGTTTAGTCAACTGATATTGAGATTTAGTCTGAGCAAAATGAAAAGTCACGTGTTTGTACTAGAGCCAATACGTTCGGAGTATCATAATTCAATAAAATAATGCAAAAAAAAGTATTTTACACGTAAACCACTACTATTATAAAATGCACTGTAAACTTACATACCTATTTCATTATACTGTTTATACTACGTATAAGGTACACCCGGGTAAGACCGGACTATTTTTTGGCGAGTTGAAAGGATGTCACAAAAAAACACTAAAATTTATTCTCACTAACTTTTACCTGCAGATGTGTGATGTACGTGATAAAAAAAAAACAAGCTTTCAATATAAATTTACTTGACGCCACTCAGCCGAATAGCTTAGGAGTAAACGTAAAGTCAAACTTGCACTATTTTTTTCCAAGACACATCATCATCATCATCATCACCATGATTTTCTATCTAGGATTCTATCTATCATTTCCGATCTAGGAGGCTTTTTCTAGTTTGTCTTGAACCTAATTGTCTAGTTTTTTATGGTTTCTGATATAACTAAATTCGTATGCACTTTTTATGAAATCAAGTTCGATTTTTAAAATTAATTATGTTCGATTAAAATTAACTCAGTAACGATGTGACAGTAGGTATAAATCATTATAGTCATTATAGAAAGTGAATAGAATATTACAATATACTTTGACTTTGACTTCGAAAAATTTTCACATAGCGGCTCCAAGGATTTTAGAACCACGATATGCTATGAAAAGTCCTAAGCCTAGTCATCATAGTGGATACATTACTGCGATCCCCAATCCGCTTGCCCAGCGTGGCGATTATGGGCATTTGCCTCCTAATGCGTCTATACGCATAGTTAATAAGAGAGGCCTACGTCCAGCAGTGGACTGAGATAGGCTGATGATGTGATATGCTAGTAACGAAAACAAAAATATTATTTAACTCTGCAACTCAGTTACTCTATGGTTAGCTGGAAGAGATTCCTTATGGGGTCAGCACACCCTTGCGGTAACATTTGTATGATTGTTTCGAATTTTATCATTGGTATTTAAGTACAATAATGTGCGTACTACTACAAAATGGTGGGTAATTTTCTTACAGATAAACATTTCCTTTGTATCCAGTGCAAGTTGTTTTTTTGCAACATAATATAGGAAAATTAATGGGTAAAGATTATGAATACCTAATGGATTTTTGTTTGTACATGTAATCATAGGTGATTATAATAATCAACACATCATTAATGAAAATTAAACCAGATAATCCCAAAGCATGTGCATAGATAGGTACAAGTACATTATTCTATGTAATCCAAGTTTTATCACATCAATAACAAAGAGTCTCCAAGTAACTTCTGCGTTTGAATACAATCGAAAAGTACATCAAAACAATTAAGGTGTAATTAAATGTATGCCTACTATATTATAAGCATTTTTTTGCAGTCTAATATTAATTTCATTTTCGTTAGATAACAATTGATTTCAAAATGTACCTAGTTGATGAAAATTATAACAGTAGACCAGAATTTGGGATTAACTGAACTATTTCAGTGACATTGCTTCAGTGCATTAATACATTCTACACTTTTCTTTTTTTTACTCGAACGTATGAACTGTACGTACAGACAGACATAATTAATAAGAATCACTGGCTTGTTCTTGCATCAACACACTGTCGCACATGTTTAGTAAAGTTCAAGTTTTTGCATTATAGGTACAAGAATGTGGATAGTTTATTAAATGAATTAAACTGACATATGGAATGATGTCCAAAAATGTACACTGTAAATTATAAATAATTAAAAAAAATTACCAAGATCACCAACGTCCGAGGTGGGAATCGAACCCACGTGCTCAGCTTTCGCGGCTGATGCCTGCACCGCTCGGCCACTCGGAGTCTATTTTCTGAAATTTGATTTCTTTTTTTTTTCAAATTTGATTTGTGTTATCACAATAAGTTCAATTATCACTGTTATCACTGTAAAAGTAACCTTTGTTTCCCTATGTCTAAAACTATCTGGAATAGAATAATCGGTATAGTTTAGGTAGGTGTTTTTTGAAAAGAGTTGTCCCGCTGAGTTTCTTGCTGGTCCCAATTCCCAATATTGGGAATACCTTCCTAACAATACAATCATACAAAGGAATGAACTTCTCAGGCAGTGGCGTAGGGATAGAACCGGCGTAGATTATTTATTGCCTCTTGTCTTCATTCTGCAAATACTTGTAATGAATATAACTGGCTTAATTTGCAAAATTTAGTATGTATATCCACCCTTAAAATTTACTGTCTGTGGTTTAGTACATTTTTCTTTATGGATAGTTTTGTACTTACCTTTCTTATTTTGATGGTGGTAGCTCTATCAAATTTCCTCCATTGTCAGTCATCCGCAGACCACGAACCCTGTAAAGTGTTAGAAACGTCGGAATGAAGTTAAAGTTAGTTAATATACGCGAGTTTATCTGTTTTCATAGTTTTATTTCAGGTATAGTTGTTTTCTGTTATTGACAATAACTTATTGTACATCCAATAAAAAAACTTATGCTCTATCTTTTGGGAAACAATCTACGTTGCACTAAATTCGGACTGCCATCCGATTTTGTGATGACGTTGTTTTATTTATTTTGCCCGTTGCACTCCGTAGTTTGAGCTTTTCTGTTATCTGAAATGGTTTTATTCAGTAACTGTTGACGTGAAATATTTTTAATATATTATTAAAACACTGCGAGATTCATATTACGTGCTGATTCGTCAGTCAACCCAATTTTACAATCACATAATCACAGGTCGGAATCTCATTATTCATAGTAAATATATGATATTATAATTTCAGATATCGAAATGCACAAATAGTTCTCTTGCCTGTCGCCACTTTATTCAGTTCATTAGGTATAATTTACATTTAATAACAATTCTAACTACAAAATAATAAGATTTGCTCGCGTGCACGCGCGACCATTTCTACTTGTTTAGGGGTTATACTCGTAAATTTTCATTTCCATCATTCTTATTTTATGTAGTACTCACAATTAAGGTCAAAAATAGGTACTAATGACCGGTCCTATGCCACCCGTATCCAGTGGACTCTTGCGACCTTAGCCAAGTCATCGGTCCACCTTGTGGGGGGCCTACCTACGCAAGGCAATCTTCGGGGGAGGCCTATGTTCAGCAGTGGATGTCTTTCGGCTGATAGGATGATGATGATGGCATGAATGGCTGGCACAGTACCGGTCATTGTGGCAATCATTGCGGGAGCCCTCTCTGTCCGATATCCAACAGTGGACTAATTCATAATTGCTTGATACCCCATTTTACTCAACCTGATCGTTGGGTACGCAGAGCAAACTTTATTTACTCGAACTTAAACTATGTCACTGTGACATTAAGTGCTGTGTTGAATATCAAGGTGCATTCGCTATTCTAACCCCCTACTCTACGAAATTCGATCGTTACACAAAACGTGATTGGTTGATTTCGTAGAGCGGGGGATAGAACAGCGAATGCTCTTTTGGTCTGAATGCACCTTTAGTTCAGCGTCGAGCACTGTCTAATTCTCTTACTATAGTGGTACTTTCCTAGTCGCAGGTCAGGTTTTATGGTTCAATACCTACCTGTTACAAGTGAACACAACGGTGAATTCAACCAAGTGAAGTTGGTTAAAAACCGAAAAGTTCAATAATTGTTTAAATAATTTCAGAAATTGAAAGTTAAACTAAATTGTAACAGCTTACTTACTATATACTACGAGTAATTAAGGAAGTTTTAGATAATTATTATGATAAATTGTAAGACTAATGTTTAGCTACACACAGGGCCGGATTTAGAGGTTGAGAGGCTTCGGGGCAGCAAAGGAGTGGAGGCCCACTGGCCCCCAATTATTTTCCAAATAAAGTAGACAATTTTTTTCAATCAAGTTTTTCAGTAAATATTTTTCTGTGGAAACAAGTAAAGATTACTTAATATTTAACAAACATATAAATATAATCGGAAAGGAGAATTATCTGAAATTAAATTTTAGCGTTATCGAACGGAATCCTCCGAGCTTTTCCGCTGAAAAATCGTTGATGATTTCGCTGAAATCTAGTTCCCGGAGTAAATCACTTTCAATACTCAAGAAAAAAATTTTTTACTAGTGTTTACTAGTTGGAATTTTAAAAATTTTTTTTCGATATCTATATTGTGGGGGTTCTTTCTTTCGTCCCAAAATCCGGCCCTGGCTACACAAAATATTATAGTTCGCGAAAACAGAATGTGAAATAAAAAATGTGCAGCTTTGATTCGAAATTGAAAAATGTGGAATAACTATTACGAAAGGGATTCAATTAGTTCCTTTTTATAATACGAATACGTTTTTACAGAAAAAATTATTTCAAACTCGTATTAAAATTGGTTTTCCAAATATTGTAAATAACGTTACATATGTATTTCAATTTGTGTCCTGTATTTTTTTACTAATAATATTGTTAAAGAATAATATTATATAAGATAATTGTAACATACCATCTATGTTGTAAAACATTTTAATATTATATTATATTAAATACTTTCTTATCAAATTACTTTATTCATTGAAATCAAAAACTGCTAGAGAATAATATGGACTACTAACTAAATCTTAAAAAATAAATTAGTAAAAGTAATTAAACCCAAACAAAACCCCTTGAAAGGAGCTCCCGATCTTAACCGCCCCGATTGGTCGACGCCAAGGTGTCCATGGATCATCCTCGCAGCGTTTACGGGCTGAATCGCGATGAACAGTCTCTGCACCAGGAACGAATCGGAGCGGGGACCAAGGCCCCTTTCCTGCCGGCATCGTTCCCATCCTACGAACAAATAAAACATGGAAGCCGCACGCCATACTAAATTGCCTTTCAAAAACGGTCCTGAGATTTAGTTGACAACTGTCACCCCTTCTTCAATGCATCACGGCAATGAATTTGAATGTCAACCTATAAAATCTTAAACCGCCATTTAAAAATAGTTGTGATTGGTCCATCAAAGTTTTGATTGGCTATATTCTATAAAGATTTGTCAAAGATGGTGCGCCGAAATATGCGTGGGGTTTAGAAAAACGCTATGTCCTGCCCATCTTGGCACAATTGAACAATTGTATTTGGGGGCACTTTTGAGCTGGCGTTAGAGGTCCATCTTATATGTATATGGTCGCAGTTCTCATCCCAGTTCCCTAAGAAAGCTTTCTTATTCAGTAGATAAAATCAAACTTATGAATTAACAGTTATACGGATTGAAATAATATTTTCTTCAAAATATTGTTTTATAGAGGCAATAAAAAAACAATGAAACGCGAAAAGCTGTCGAAATTATATACACTTAACCTACTTGGTGAATCGACGCACGTATTAGCAAGCTGGGAACATAAATAACGAGCAACAATTTACCTACTAGTAGGTGCTCACAGATTTCTCGAATATTTCTAAACAGAGAGATTGCCTTTTTGCAAATACAGGAAGTTAAAAGGGTCGGCAACGCGCATATTAATACATGGAGTTGAGGGCGTCTGTAGAATACGGTAGCTGATGGTACACAGCTGGGCAGAATGCTTGTTTGCCATATTTTATTGTATAAAATGTTTTTCAAATTTAATTAAATATTACTCTTCTCCTATTATACGGAAGACCACCATCCACCTGGTTGACGACGGTCGAGAAAGACCTTAAAGAAATTAACGTACATAAAGACACCACACAAAATCGTGTACCTACTGTGGAGGGTTCACCCTGTTGTGGCATAATTTCTTTATGAATAATTCTATATGGCATAATGTATGTAGTCATAATGGGCTTTGTGCAGAAACTGTTGTGGCATACTCAAGTTTGGCATAGTTCGTTATGGCAGATTTCGAATTGTCCGAATATTATATGTGCATAATTTTGATGCTCCTATTAATAATGAGGCATAATCTGGATGTGCATAAAAAGTATCGGCATAGTTTGTTTAAGCATACACTTCTGAGCGGAGTACTTTCTAGGTTGTTAAAAAAAAATAACCTCGAAGACTAAGGCGGGAGCAGAGCTCCCGCCTTAGTCTTCTAACCTAACCTATCCGTGTCGGATCTGCCCCGGAAGGTTTTGTTCGCTCGCTTCGCTCGCTCACGCACGAAATTTTCACCCTCACAACAAATTCTGCCTGACGAAAAATGCAAGGTAAGTTTCGAACATGTGGCTATATGCCAAATAAAAAATATGCAAATCTAATTTCTGTCTTATAACATTCGGCGTAAATAATAATATGCCAAGGTAGTTTCGGGCCAAATAATGTTCGAAATATTGTTATTTATGCCAAGTGATGTTTCTGCCTCATTAAGATTATGCCAAAATAGATTATGCCAAGTCTGTTATATCCTAAGCGTTTCGGACAAAATAAATTATGCCAGATAGAGGGAACCTACTGTGGAGAAGACTGACAAGGAGGGCCGACCCCAAGTAAATGGGAAAAACGGTCGAAGAATATGTATTACTCTTCTCCTATTGTGACAGCATAGCTACAGCTGTGTGTTGTCACAGCACAGGTCACGCCGTAACGTGTATAGTGCATACAATCGGAATAACTTTGAAGTTTTTGCTGTTGCACTAGGTAGCTTAACAAGTTACCAAAAACGGCATAAGAAAACTGCCTCCATAGGTATTAACCCTAAAAGACACGACTTTGGACGGAATAGGACTCTTGTCACAATATAAATCACCGTTCAGAGGAATTACTCGTGGCGCTGAATATGAAGCACAAAAGTTTGACCCGTGAAAATGAAGTAAGTTATCGCAAATTGCATTTGAAATAAACATTAAAACACAAACACAAACAAAATATAAATTTGTATGTATATTTTAAGAAACAACAAAAGTCTTCAATAACTGAAAATACGTAGGTATCACAAGTTTCTTTTTTGTATGAAAAACGTTCCACCTCAAAAAGAGCATGCAAAAAATCACGCTTAAAGTAGCATTTAGGTAACTATTACATCAACTAGTACTCCAAGCGAAGAAAAAGTTACTAACAAGTCTGTCCCGCAATTACTCTATGCCAGCGTGAGGTATTCTTACAGCTGTTTAGTTTGTTCAATATACCAGAGCGCGATACGTGCCGGGAATCCGTTGCCGGCGGAACCCAGCTTGCTTTATGACACGGTTGACTTCACCGTATTGCTTGTATTGCTACAAATGTTATATCCCAATTTTATAAGACTTCATTGTGCAGTTAGCTTTTGTAAGGGTGTAACGGGTTCTTTCCATACAAGGATATGTTGTGGTGTTTTATTGAAGAGCTAGATGAAACAAGTTAGATTGATGGTATTGTTCCTTAGATATTGCGTGAAATATATTTACAAAATAATATTTGGAAATTGAAACTTTTACTGGAATATTATAATTTCGTTTCTTGACTTCGTTTTATTTAGGATAAAGCTATTATAAAAAATGAAAAGTTTAGAGGGGGATCCCTAACTTGATCAGTCGATCCCAAAAATATGAATAAAATCATGGATAGTGGGGTTATAGAATACTTTCAAAAGAAAACTATTTCGAATATGATCAACCTAACCGTTTTTAAACAACTTCACAACCCTACACTCAGCATGGCCCGATATGCTCTAGGCCTGTTATTTTTTTAGGCTGGCAATGTCCTAGAATACAAAATTGCCTCTTTGTTACCTCCTAGCGGAGAATAAAGGACCGGTATTCGAATAAGTGGTGTAAGAAGGTAAGGTCGATTTGGTTGATGATCAATCCACGTATAATACTTACAAATTATAAAAAAAACTTCAAACTCGAGGTTGGCAGATTGCCCTAAACGTATAGATCATGTCTCTCTAGATTATGCGTAACGGATATGCGTAAAATCAAATATTAAACACATAGAAAATAATGCGTTATGATTTATTACTTATGAGTAACGAGCTCCAGTTGTGCTTATTATATTATAAGTATAAGCCTTAAATTTCATGAAATAAAACTATTAAAACGGATAAACTCGCGTATATTAACTAATTTTAACTTCATTCCGACGTTTCGAACACTTTACAGGGTTCGTGGTCTGCGGATGACACACCGTCCGCAGACCACGAACCCTGTAAAGTGTTCGAAACGTCGGAATGAAGTTAAAATTAGTTAATATACGCGAGTTTATCCGTTTTAATAGTTTTATTTCATGAGTAATCCTCGCGGTAACCGAAGAAAATATTATGTACACCTTAAATTTCAGTTAATTATTTTCTCTTAATTTCATGTGCATTTGGTTTGTATTTTCTTGTTTTATTGCGATTTTTATCCGGTTCTCAATTCGACTGTTTATTTTTTAACCTGTTTCACTTTTCACGTTGTTCATTTGCATTTTTATACTTTCAAAAATTGTAATGAGTGGTTTTTATTTAATATTAATGGAATTATTTGTGGTGGAAAGATTAACCACAGAAAATCCTATTTATTGAAACTGCGTCTATTTTTCGCCACGCGTACGCATGCTTATGCGCTTCACATTAAACGATCAATTTCAATTGACAAAATGTGTACGCATGATGATATTGATGATATAATGTGTAATCACCCTAATTTACTTTCTGTAAATAGCATAGTAGTTTAGCACTAGTTTTTTATTTTAGTAGTAGGGTACGGGTACGAGGTGAGTAGGTATTTTTGAACTAGAGTATTAAAATTCATGGGTCGAATCAACCTTACGGACAATACGGACATGGCACGTTGAATGCATTAAAATTCCACGAAACATAAAATTTTGTGCAATCCTTCCACTCACTTGCTTCATGTAGCTTTTGTTACATGTCATCACTCTTATTTTACATAGACATAGGGTCTATCGCAAAAATCAAAGCAAGTGAGTGGTTATTTGCGATGACCTTTCTTTGAAACATTATTATGCGGACATTTTACTTTATTTCTAACAGCGAACTTTACAATGTTGTACCTTGGACAAAAGACAATAAAGTTGAGTTGAAGTATAAGTTAGTTCAATAAATTTTTCAACCTGATCACATTTGCCATCCTTAATACTCGCCCATAAATGGCACACCACGGGGTGATGACGAATGTATACTTTGAAAATGATAAATTTTTTCGACTTGTTATTGTTAACAAATAACCAAATAACTGGATACATTTTCAAACTTAAAATTAACGTGCTATTTTGTAAAAAACGATAATTTATTTAAGTGTCAATATTTGTTGCAAACTAACTCGTCCCTTTTTATGGTACTGTGTGAAAGGCGAGTGTAAGAACACAACGGATACAGTCGTGCCTTGAAATGCTTCATCTAGTGGCGGGCACAGGTCAGTGCCTAAACGCCTGCACGCCTGCAAGAGATAACGAACTTGCTTCCCTTTGCGAGCAGTTTCTCTTATTCCCATTGCTACCTAGCCTAACGCGAACCAATCTTTAGCATGAGTAAGCAGTTGCCGTTGTAAGTAGGAATAGGTCTCCTCAAATCATTTGACGCGGAATCTACTTAATCTGTTCGAAAAAATATTACGTCGACCGCCTAAAAGCAAAAAAGACGTCGGTAATCAAGTAACATAATTGTTCATTTAAATATTTTTCACGATTACCACTCATATTTTAATGACAAACGGGTATTCATCATGTCAACTTACGTTTGATATTCTGCTGACATTTGACATGACATAAAGTAACGTACACTGTGTACACCCATAGTCGCCGGCAGACTACTCAACGTCAGGATAATATCAAACGTAAGTTTTCGTGATTAAGACCCGTTTTTCGTTAAAATATAAACATATTAATTGAAACCTAAGGTATACGTAGTGCATTTAACAAGACTCTCCTTTCCTAGAGCTGGATGAGAATGTCCTGTCTCCAATTATTAAGATTTATCCGTCTTCTTTTTTGTTACTGTTTAACCAACATGCACAAAATCCACGATTTCGGGTTAAGTCAAAAATACGAGATTAAACGAAAAGTAATGACAAACAATTCAAGAATAAGGGACGGGCCATACAAGGACCACTTCAAACAGTCCATCCGGTAAAAAGAACGTAGCCGTGTTTGCAATTGCATAGAGAATCGGCCCTTTCACCAAATGCTTACAGTATTTATTTTTTAAAGAGCTCTCATGTCAAAAAATATGAACTATATACCTACTTAAATTATTACTTCAGAAGAGAAGAGAAATTACTTACGAAATTATTACTTGGAAACAAATCTTCAGTACTTTTTCTCTCGTTTCTATATTATTGTTCCAAAAGTTCATGCTCAGACGATTCACATGAACTTTTAAGCAAATGTTAAAAATAATGGTTATTATGAAAATACAAAAATGATCATACCTTAGAAAATAACAAAGACAGAAAATCCAAATTTACAGTAAATAATACTTGCCATGAGAGCCCTTTAAAACAATACTACGATCAGCATTTAGTGCAAGGGCCGATTCTCCATGCAAACACGGTTACGCTCCTTCTGCAGTCGGACTGCAGTTCCCATACAAATTGACTGCTTTAACACTTTCATTGCGTACGAGTGCTACGCGCTACGCTCGTAGCCGATTCCGTGATTTTTCCGCCTTGTAGCGAAAATGGACCTCCCACAAAGGACTCCCTTCGGGAGTTCCCCGCGCTCAAAGTGTTAAGCGGTCCGTATATGGCAGATTTAAGTACATTAGTCATCTGTTAAGCAACGGCTCTGTATGCTATCTTTGTAACAACTTCGGTTGAGCAGTCTACGTGGCACTTTGTGTTCGGTTTCACCGCTCCTATTTAGGGCTGCATTTAGCTGTCAAATAAAAGATACATTTTTTTGGAACAACTCAAATTGTTTCGTCAAAAATTTTTTGAGTTGATTTTTTTAAGTAGTACTACTACTGTCTATATAAATTAAAATATTAGAGGTTATAATCATCATCAGCCTGTTATAGTCCACTGCGTGACGTAGGCCTCTCCTATTAACTATGCGTATAGACGCATGAGGAGGTAAATGCCCATATTCGCCACGCTAGGCAAGCGGATGGGCGATCGCAGTAATGTGTCCACTATGATGACGCTGCTGCCCATCTTTAATCTTTTATCAAATAATGGTCAGTGACACTTCAATCCCATAGTCAACTCTTACGACACCCGCAGGAGGAGTTGGGGTGGTGACAAATGTATTGTTACTGCCGTCACAAAAAAGGTCATATACAAAAGAAAAAAATACCGAGGTTTACCAACGCCGAAGGTGGGATTTGAACCGAAGATATCGTCGCTTCATACCCACAACCCCACAACATAAACCTTAGTTGAACGTACCGTGGGACTAAGTTGATTTGTATAAGTGCCTCATGATATTTCTTTTTATACATAATTCTTTGAATTATTATGATTTTTTTGTAACATTAGGCAGTTACCTAATGTTTGTACAGGTACAGTACACGTCGGACTTTAGTCGCGGGTACTCCATGATGAGGATCCTCTAAATGTATCGAAACATGTCGAGCACTTAAATCGCGTGACTAACCCGTTTGCTAAATATTTAAATATTTTTGAGTCTCACGTTAGTTATAATTCTAAAGTTACCTAAACTAGATTAAATCATTTTTTTTGCATAAACCCCTTCTTTTTTGAAGACCCATTGTTATTCAATAGTAGGATCATAATTATCAGCAAATGTTAAATCATTTCCATTTTGCTGAGTTCCTACAGTGAACAGTTTAACATAATATATCTTAATATTATTATCTCCATTTTTACACTTGTCAACTAACAAACACAATTTTCAAAGCAATATTTATAAAGGATTTGCCTTACGATCACGAGTTAACTAGAAGCCAACAACAATAACTCAAAGTAAATCCAACCAAAGGAATCCAACTCAAAAATGTAATAAGGCAATTTTCTTGAAAATCCCCAAACGTAATAATGTGCCGAAAACGTTTTCTAAATTTACACATATTGTGCTCGCGGTGGAATCGACGGCGTCGCGAGATCGGAATACGCAATAGGGGCAGCCGCCAAAGAATTACAGGCTACGATGCCAGATAAATAAAAGATTATTATCTTGTTTTTATACCTTTTACTACCAACCACCTGAATAAAGTCTGAAGCAATGGATTATTCCCAGTTTAAATTCAGAGCAAGTGTAAATACTGTTCAAAGGAGGCCTTTAAATAGCTAAATAACTTTGTTCAGATAGAACATTTGGAGTGCAGAACATGGGGTAAATTTATTATTTCAGCGGCGGGCCGCGGACAAAGGATTTAGGTTTGCTGAGTTATGCAAATAAATTCACCATTCTGTAACATTTGTTGGAAATGTCTTTATTTCGGTAGATTTCTTAAAAGGCCCTCAGGACTAATCCCGTATTTGGCTTTTGGATCTTCTGAGTTGAACGAATGTTCGGTCATGCACCCGCGTGTTTCTATAAACATTTTAGAAAATGCTTAACATAATGCTATATTTATTTTATGATCCAGTAGAAAAATTTATTATACCGAAATACTAACTCGATTTTCATGAACATGTAGGTACCTACGTACCATTAAATTTGAAGTAACGAATTAGAATGCCTGATTGAATTCCACTTTCTTTTTCAATATCTGCTAAGTTGGGCAGCTTCTTAATTTGTCGCTTTATCCACTTATCCCAGGCTTTTAACATTGAGTGTACCTATCAAGTAAACCCTTTACACAAATTTGAATAAAAGATGAGTAACTCTTGATACGGTGGCTTATCTACTTATTTCTACATTGAAATTTATATTATTGCTTCATCCCAATGCAATGAAAAGTAAAATATTGAATTCCTTAGAGAAGCATAA
This sequence comes from Thaumatotibia leucotreta, assembly GCA_025490895.1. Taxonomy (NCBI): domain Eukaryota; kingdom Metazoa; phylum Arthropoda; class Insecta; order Lepidoptera; family Tortricidae; genus Thaumatotibia; species Thaumatotibia leucotreta. The sequence continues at coordinate 19,264 of JALPQI010013537.1, read as the reverse complement.
ATGTTATACGGATAGTTAGACCCACGTTACAAACAAATAATTGAGTTAGAAATGTACAAAGAAAATCACTTTAACTGTTTAGTAACTTCATGCTACACGCTATACCTCTAGTTCAATCGGTGCTCCAAATTAGATTTTTGTGATCACGTTACTCTACCTACACAGACACAATTTGTATGAAGGAAAGGGTATTTTGTGCAGCAGTCAAATCAAATTATGAAAAGTCACAATTTCTTTTCTTCTCAGATGAAACGGTAGCCTATCGCTTTGAATTGGCCATTGGGCCTCACGGACTAGGTTGCGCCTTACTTTATTATATTCAGAATGGAAGTGCCGCAATATTTCTCGAATGAATATCGAGGGAATCCCTCAAGGAACAGTTTTGGAATCCCAGCCGCCTTATTGCGCGGGAAACGAGCCAGAGAGAAGCTACTATCGTTCGGTGCAACATAAAACATTTCGCTGTCTAAATAGAGGAAGGAGTAAAAGGAATCAGAAATAGGTATGGAATCGAAAATATTTTAAGGTCGATTGTCGGTCCACAAACTTGTATAATTTCACATTAAAGGTGCTTAAAAGTCAACCACGTATTGGAATCTTTTGCCATTAAATACACTAGATAGTGACATAATTATTCATTATGTGATATCTAAAAGCCCATTCAACATGCCATTGTCACAGTTTCTATCGGCCACAATCTACATAAGTTACATTATATTCGCATGAAACGTAAAGACAATTTTGTGTCCAAAGCTTTGTCTGAAAGGTTTTAAGCACACGATATAATGTTCGGTCCATTTAGTGGAACCTACGCCGGACCAATCACAATAGCCTTTCAAGAAGCAAACACGGCGCGGCATTCAGTTGTCATGACGATAGTAACGCCATCGGACGTCATTCGATAGCTCTGCAAACTGCGGGCCTTGGCATCACATCGGGATTCCAATCTCTAGCGTTTTCGTTGAGAGCCCGGGAAATTGTGAAATGGGATAGAAATTGCGTCACGTCTCCAACTATGCTATTTAATGAGTTTAGGTGACTAGCTTTGAAGTCATTATAGGATTAGTTTCTTTAGTAAAGTTAGAGGGAAATTTAGATTTCATAATTTGATTACATGCAAATGTCCTTACTATCTTTAATAAAATCTTACAATATCGTAATAATTTCATTATGATCTTCAAAACGCAATATTTTTCAACAATTTAAATCAAAAGTATGATCTAATTTACGTTGAAATTAATTTACGTTGAAATTAAAATATTGAGTATGTGTGTACCACCACCAATAACATTTTGATTTTTTTTCAATATTATTACAACCATAATAATACTACTATACATAATAATATGTATAATAAGCGCTTAATAAACCAATATCTAAATTACGTAATTAAATTAATAATGAACAGTGAATCATCACAGATAGTAGCTTCTAACGACATGAAATAGCCGTTACGATAAATGACTACCGAGAAAATAATAAGTGGAAAATTGCTATTTCTTACATACAGTTCTACGCTTGGACGAGTCATGGTTTTTCCCAAAAGTGCATCGATCGAGGCCTAGGGGACACTTAAGTGCTTCGTTTGAATGAATAATAGAATAGCATGGGCAATATTGTCTGCTCGATCATTAAGTAGCATTACAGTTTCAAACTTAACAGAAATATACTTAACTATAGGTACAAATATTTTGTTCCTTGGTCATGGCTGTGTATGTATTTAAGTATTTATATGTATTTATCTATTATTATATATCGTCGCCTGGTACATCACAAGCCTTAATTGAGCTTACCGTGAGACTAGTCGATTTGTGAAAAGATATCCAAAACAATTTATTTATTTATTTAAAGGTATGTTAACCCTTAGGTGCGTAGAGTATCAAAAACGATAGGATCAAAATGACTAATGTCAAAATAACTAATCAATTACCACTGTAAAACTAAGCAGCAGAGTTCTAATTTACATCGGTAGTTTTTATAAATTATTTCAGAAATAAAATAAGTGATATCGTATTGCATCTAAGGGTTAAAACGAATTTTACGTGGGCGCTTCTAAATAATTACAACGTTTTTGTCCTGGGCAAAAAAAGCAATGCCCCGTGGTTAAGGTGGCAGTAAGAATAGGTACATTTGTTACCACCCCAAATCTTCCCGCGGGTGTCGTAAGAATCGAATAAGGGATTGAAGAGTCACTGACCATTGATTTATTGAAGATTGGTGACAGGTAGCAGCATAAAACCGCTTCTGTCACCGAAAAGCTAAAGGAGGGCAGATTGCGATGGTATGGTCATTGGTCATGTAATATATGACGAGAAGATACCCAAACCGTACCCAAGGTGCTCGATATCCCCAATCCACCCAGAAGAAGAGGATGATCTCCCCGCCACGTGGTGGGCCAATGACCAGGACCAATGTCAAGCAACTGTCACCAACCATGACAACCCGGGACAGAGCGTCCTGGCTCCGAGCCATAAGGAGGCCCGACCCCAACTAACAAGCTGGGACCAGGGACAGAGAAAGAGAGAGGGATGACAGGCAACAGCATCATCAATATCATCATAGTGAACATACGCCCAGTGTACCACATATGGTTATTATTTTCTAATGCGTCGATACCAATAGGTGATAGGAGAGGCCTATGGCCAGCCGTGGACTGAAACAGGCTGATGATGATGGCGATAAAAAAAATGCAAAGGAGTTTTATCCAAATTGATTTTAATTTCATTGATAGACGAAAAACTCCAATGAAATGCCAGTGATTCCTTGCAAACTCTTAATTGAGCCTAACGAAGCGTAATATTTCGGTTTTTGTACATTAATATTAATTGTACAGTATTTTTTACCAGGAAAGGTGAGAATTGATTGCATTAAATCTTTAAGGTGACCGTTGTTGCAATTACGGGTAAAGTAATTCAATTGGTGGATTTTCGTTTGACTTTGGAAAGATTTTATTCTCATCTCGCGGGGATTCAATCAACTACATATCTATCAATGTAGATATTACTCTCTTGGCCAGTCTCAAGAGACCAAGCCCGCCCTAGAAAACTTTGAAATAGAAATAAGATAAAAGTAACCGAAGCATTAAATCAATAAGTTTTAATATAAGTGAGGAACGATTTGTACATAGGTATTTATTTTAAACTTCGCCGCCCATCAATTATAAAAATGATTAATGTAGTTTTAATGACTGGATTTCAAGCAAGTTTTATTTTCTAATAAGCAGAAATTTATTGTTTGAATGACACAAGGTCAAATAGGGTGAATATTATACCTGCATACCTACGTATCAAAACAGATCCGTAATGTAAGTGTCGACACACTTAAAAAAAGGGAAAATTCCAGATTTGACATCAATGTCGTAATCTGAAATTTCGATTTTCTCTAAAATGTGACGCGTTATATTTTCCCTAGTGAAGTAATTTTTGTTCTGTGTGCATCTTTATTGTTACTCAAAGTGTTAGGAGCGCGTGCTGGGTAATTGGTAATACTTATTTGTAATTGTATTGAATAAATTATCTAATACAAAATAAACATTGATATGTACCACATGTTGTAATAGTGTATACAATTAATGGAATTTAATTAATATTTTCTTCGGTTTCGGTTCGGAATTTAATTAAACAAAAGGTTATTGGGTGAATATCTGAGCGTTTCAACCGCCTAATTTTAGTGGTATAATTTTTGCCAAAGTTTCTAACGTCTCAATGTTATACTTCGTCATTTGTATAAGGTACCGTTCCTCCTTCAAATGACAAAGTAGCACATTGTAACGAATAGAAACTTCGCCAAAAAGCATGTCACCAAAATTAGGCGGTTGAAGCGCTTAGATATTCACCCAATTTCTTCTAGCAAACTTTACAACTTTTGTGCCCTTGGTGACATTACAGAATAACAACAACAAAAAAGGTGACTGATCAACCTAGATTATAATCAGCACAATATTGAAAGTTATTTATTTGTAACATCAGTTACCAATTTTTTGTATAATATGTTCTAATATCTATTCTGTAGACTTTAATGTTCACGTATCTACAGGGCTAGGCTAGACAAAATATGTCTAGCCCTTGGGCGGTTGGGCGGGTTACATTATTATGTAACCCGTCCAACCTTGTTAATTAATTAAAAAAAAACACACAAAAGAATTGGGAACTGTTGTTATAGTCTTGTGGATTTACCCGTCTTCAAAAAAAATGTGAGTACAGACTAAGTACTATAATAAGTAATAAGTTTATAAATCAGGGTTACAATGATGGTTACATGCTAGTTTATGTACTAATTACATAGGTAAGTATTTGTCCAAACATCTGTCACTGATACTTAAAAAGGCACAGCCTGAGCTACGAGCATAAGTATCAGAACTAGGAGATGTATCCACTTTTTTACTTCCTTAGTTCTTAAAATGTGTACAGGGTGACTTCAAATTAGTGATACAAAATAATAAAACATGAATCTATTAATGGTTTTGAACAACTTTTACTACGGGACAAAATATGAAAACTCAAGAAAAAAAATCGACGCTTCCATACATTTTGGTCAACTTATCTTAGCACATTTCTATGGAAGTGTTGGTTTTTTTACTGACTTTTCATATTTGGTTCCATAGTAAAAGTTGTTCAAAACCATTAACAGATTCATGTTTTATTATTGTGTATCACCAATTTGGAGTCACCCTGTGTATGTCACCGTAAAATTGTAAATACTTAGCGTTAAATTATAATTTACCTAGCGAAATTGTAAACAATCGAAAGATTGTCAATTGCGTCATACTGCGCCCAATTTAACGCATTATTTTTCGTTAGATTATAATCCGTCGAGCTAAAACCGTCACATTGTTAAATAGCTATCCGATTGGTCAGTTCTATGGCCTCTCTATTCTTGCCATAGAGTTAGATATCAAATACAAGTGGCAGTCAAATAAAATACGTGCTTTTCTAATGTTGTGAGATCAAATAACGATATTTACATTAGTACGGTGACATATACATTAGAATCTTTAGTCATCTGTACAATGTTACTGCGTATACTGAAAATTATATTGTATTTTGTTGTAATCTATTCATTTATTCAATAAAAAATACAATTACAGAACGAAATAGGTACAAGAAATACAAACTTAAAACTAACTATCACTAAAACACTCAGTTACAGCATAGACAACACAATACAAAACACGCACTAAATATAAAATATCTCCCCCAGATCCCCCGCCTCCGGAAAACTGCCTAAAATGCTGGCCACATTTCCCCTTTGTAGGGCCAAGCCTAGCCTCTGGGCAAAGAAAACACCCGCCCTAGGGTCGCCCGAGACGCCCACTAGCCGGATCGATACTTCTTTTACAATTTTTTTTAGTATCGGTCGACCAGGGACCCAAAGTTTCCACCGCAAGCGCCGCAAACTCATAATCGCTCGTTAAAAACGCGTACTTGCGGCGCTTGAGCGTCTGGGCCTGGTCCGCGGCTGTCCCAGACTTTCGAGCCGACCCCTCAACATGGGACGGGGCCAGCGTATCCACGCAGGTAGCGTCCCACGCCAATGGGCGACCCAGACTCCATGGCACGAGAGTGCAGCCGTCAGGCCTCTTGCCGTCCGCCGCAGAAAGGCCTGACGGCTCCAAAGTCGCAGGAAGCGAGGCAGTACTAAGAGCGCGGCGAATTAAATCATTCATGGTGGAATGTCGGTAAATACGGCCAGCGCTCATCCTGCAATGCAGGCCATGCCGACCCAAGCAATCCACCGACAGACCACATCGACTGCAGGTGTGGGCCTCGCATATTTTCAAGCCCAAGCGCAGGCACACCGCAATACGCAGGGCAGTTGGCTCCAAAACGGTACCCAAATTGCGTGACGGAAGCGCGTGCAACCAATACCCTGACTCCTTCTCCGACACAGCCAGGAGTCGGGCCCGTTCTAGGTGGTCACAGGAATCCTGCAAGAGGAGTTTGTACCGTGCCTCCACGTTAATGACGTCCCACGCTACCTGGCTTGACTTATCCTGCGGGACCAGATCGACCGAATGGTCCGCCCCCCATGCCGATTCTGCCTCTGCCAGGCACGACACCGACACGTCAGCGGTTGAAGTTATGCGAAGAATACCGCCAACGAGGGTGAGTGTGCTGTAGGCAGAAGACAAAAACGCTGGTAGGGCCAGATCACCAGTCATCCGGAGACCAAGGCCACCAAACCTTATCGGGAGGGTAGCCTGCGACCAACTATCACGCGTAAAACTAACGTTTAATATTTTAGAAACCGCCTCCTTCAGGAGATTATCCACGCTCGCAGTAATTGCAGGAAATTTCCAAACGGGGGCGCAGCGGAGAACGTACATGAACCGCGGCGAGAACAGGCAAAGGCGCAGAAGGTAAATCGCCATGTGCGGACTAATGTTAAATAATAGGTCCGAGCACCTATTAAAAAGCTCGATTTTAGAGGCTATGGACGCCGGTATAGATTCATCCAAAATTGGCGCTCCCAGAAGAGTGAGAGAGGCGCGCGACAAAATCGTAATATTTGGAGTGAGCTTGTTAATGTCGCTAATCAGAGACGACCGAGTGTTAGCAGGAATGGCATCTGAAACAAAGAGCTCACACTTGTCGTAGTTCACCGACAGACCAACCTCCGCAAACCTATCGATTACAGTTTTCAGATCGGCTAAAACTGTCGATATATTACCCCCGATAGTGCCATCGTCGAGGTACCAGCAATTCAACTCCGACGTGAGCTGGGTAATTATTGGGTGGATGGCCAAACTAAATATCACCGGTCCCAGCGGATCCCCCTGCTGGCAGCCCACGCACGAAGGAATTTCGTTATCCCTGTACATGAGGCTTGACGCTGAACCATAACACTGCCATAGATAGCCGTAAACCTCCGGGAGATCATTCTCTACCTGAGCCAGAAGGATTCCGCGGTCTATGGAGTTGAAAGCGTTGCAAACGTCGATCTTTACCAAAATTTCAAAATTTTTGTCATTTAGGAAAGATCGGGCTGCGTGTACCGCTGCCTCACAACCACCTGTAAGGCCAAAACCCAACTGGACGGGCCTGAATTTCTGCGCCAAACGGGGACGAAACTGAAGACAGCAAATCTTAGATGCGAGACGACGAAAAGTGTTGCCAACGGCAATGGGCCGAATACCCCCATCTTTTTTCTTCAAAGCGATAAGATTAGCGCCGTACAATACCGGAAGAATTTCCTGGCAAACTTTCCCAGCCAACATTAAATTCGTCAGAACCGTAAGCTCCTCCAGCAACGTTTCACCAGCATCCCCCGCGAGTGGACTAACTAAGTCCTTTAAATGCTGCGGTGTGATGCCGTCTAAGCCACCCGCTGAGCCAGTAGGAAAAGAGAGAATTGCCTGCAGAACCATTTGCTTAGAAACCTGAAGCGGTTGGTCCGAGGCTGCAGGCGGCCTTGGCGGGATTGGTGGCAGTGAGGACGATGAAACAGCGGGATGCTTATTGAGCAGAGCACTGAGCACGGTAGAAGAGTGTGGCGCCAAAGTATCACTAGAAAAAAGTAACCTAGTAGCCCCTTTTAAGTTGCCGTCGGACACCTTTTGCTCAATCTGTTTGCACTTGTTCTTATTTCCACCTACGCTTTGGACGGTTTGGTCTGTTATGTATGGTACATCGGTGGAATCCGGACTAGGCAAAGACGATTGAGATAAGTTTTCCTTGATTATAGCGGTTAAAGTGTGACTTGATTTCTTGTGCGGTACTCGAAAGTTTTTGTACGCAAAAGAGAGAAGATTTTCCCAAGCCGAAAAACTGTTGTCTTTAACCACCTTGGAAATCGCCTCTGATAAACCTCGCGCTGCTAAAACCCGTACCCCTTTTGGAATCCGTTTTGTTACTTTACAATCTGCCTTGAAGGTAGCCAATAATTGAGCAAACGACAGGGGGGCTGGACTGGGAGTAGCGGCGCCAGTCACGCTCTGGACAGAAGTTGAAACACCGGGCTTATCAATACGGGGACTGTGGGCACGTACGCAATGTATCTTCAGACCTCGCTGTCCCTTATACAACTTGCGGTCTGAACAGATTGGACATTCCAAAAACGAAACCTGCGGCGAAGCAACTGGTGTACGGGTAGCCATTGCAAAACAATTCAGCTTCAGACAACAAATAAAAAAAGAAAAAAAAAAAAAAAAAAATGCAAAAAAAAAATTACAAACAAATGAAAAATACAATAAATTTATATCAATTCAATATTAAATAAAATCTAAAATTTTTAATAATCTAAACATAAAAAGTCAAACACAATAAATATTTTTAAATTACAATAAAAAAAAAAACCAGTCAAAACATGATTAAATCTTAACTTGATCTGAATTAAATTATGTACATAAAAATACCAATAAAGTAATTAAGTCAATGGACCAATTCATTGCAATACGACTATATACGCAGATATACAAAAGTCAATATAGTACACAAAAAATAAAAATAAAAAGTTACTGGCAAAGCTTATCTACAACACAAAAAAAAAGTATAAGTATTATGTTACATTGTTATTTGTATTTGTAAGTTATCCTCACGTGTAACATCGAATTCCCTGATCAATGTTTATCAATTATAATTATCATCATCATCATCATCATCAAAAATCATCATCATTAATAAAAAATCAAAATTAAGTTTTAAAACAACAAAAAAAAATTATAATAATAAAGAATTTAAAGTAATTTGTTAATTTGATTGCAAAAACAAAAATAATAAAAAACTAAAATATTTTGTCGATCTGCTGGAATCGATCCCTGACTCGCCGTTTAACAGGCACCACTAAATTCTCACTGCCACGGCCGCTATAATGTCTAAGGTGAAATTACTTATTGGGTTCAACCTAGTAGTGGTTCTTTCGCAATCAGGGCGGTTCGGTAATCTTCGGAACAGAATGACAGCGGCAGTGCAAGCTTCGACAACTTGCCGTGGGTTCAAAGTTCAAATCACTTTTAAATGTTCAAACGGTCACATTGTTTTATCGCTATTTCTTGACAAATTTATAGTTATAATTAATCGGGTCACAGAATATAGTTTTGAAAACACATTTGAGTTCTTGTCCAGTGTCGTGTCACTATTCCTTAGGTTTTCTTGACGTCAATGACTTAGCCACTATTGACTTGTCGCATTTCCACACTTAATAGTCACATTTCATGGAGATAACATTTCAACCGTCGGCACTTATAGTCTTCCACATATTTATCCACTTATAAGTCGCTTTTATTTAGATAAAGCATTTTAATCACTCATATAACACAGAGCTTATTGTTGACATGACGCGAGCGCCATCTACCCTCTCGACTTTTTGTTGTTAATTAGTTTATTTTACAAATTTTGACAACAACCAATCGATGAACATCTTAGTTTATGCTAATGTAGCTTTAAGGTTGCTATGAGAATGATAAGAAAGGGAGACTTTTCTCAATTAATGATCCATTTTTAAATTCCTTAGACGGCTTATAATTAAGAGTTACGTGGGTGTTCAAATGTCGCTGTATTGAAATAATTTGAAAAATAGTATAAAGGGTAAACAGGTGATAACGTGATAATGTAATTTACCTGTGGAGTAAGGAAACTATATTATTAGATTTACTTATTAAATTTTATCAATATTAACTTTCTACTCGATTGGATTCGATTCTGAAATCTGTAACTCTATAGCATAAGATCATGGTGTTTGCTCTTGCTTTTTTATGTGTTATATTTATTTAATATTTAAGAAAACAAAACTTAAAAAATATATTTAGTTATAAATATTGGATGTCATATATTATACCAAAGAAAAAACGACCACGATCACCAACGTCCGAGGCCGAAAGACCGAGTGGCCGAGGGGTGCATGCATCAGCCGCGAAAGCTGAGCTCGTGGGTTCGATCCCCACCTCGGACGTTGGTGATCTTCTTCTTGGTCGTTTTTTCTTTAGTATATGACATACAATATTTATAATTTATATAGTATTAAGTAGTGTGACTACTGGGGAAAAAATAAAAGCACAAATCAAAATATTTAGTTAATAAATAATTAGATTTGTGTTTCCACAATACGTATAACTATTATTAGATAAAACCTAAGATAGCTACCGTAAGTCCCCCAGATCTGTCCCTAGCGCTAGCGTGGTCATAAGGCTAGCTACATTCTCACGCTGAATAATTATGCCACTTATGCCACTTATGCATATTCTTTGACCTAGGAACGAGCCATCTTTAGGGTCACTAGTCGACTTAATTAATTTATTTTTAATAGAATAAAAATTGTATGAGCATCGTTGCTCCCCGGTCCCAGAATCTCGACGTCAATCGCCGCAAATAATGTGGTCAGTTGCGAGACCAGCATATTTGGGGTGCGATAGGATTTCAGCCGCTGCCGCTGCCCCACCGGATCTCAGTGACATGGTGGCTAGATAGGACGGCGCTAGGGTGTCCACACGTGTAGCATTTTAGGTAAGTGACCGTCCCATTTGCCAGGAGATTAGAGTTACTTCGTCGGGCCTCTTACAGTCTGGCAAAAAAGAGTAGAAATTAAAAAGTGATAACATTGTAGTGTCGTCCCGTTTTCTCACGCATATTGATTTGAAAGGGACGACACAACGATGTTGCTACTTTTTAATTTCTACTCTTTTTGCCAAGCTGTACCATCCTCCCTCGTCATACCAGATGGTTCTTAAATAGCTGGCACTCCTACAAGAACCCGACGGATGATGTCGTTGAGGCTGTTTGTAGAATGCAACCATATACCCGATATGAGGTTAAATATTAGTGGGAAATATCTTTTGAACGAAACATCCAATTTGTACCGTAAATATTTAAATGATTAAAAATATCTCACCATAAATATACATTTTAACACATTCGCTGCCAGAACAAACTTGTGTGTAGTATGTAGCAGTAAATTTGTTAAGGATTACCTATTTAGGGATCTGATGATATCGCTTGAGAACATCTCTACACATATATTTGACTGTAAATAGACCTTGTCACTGTCTATCCTGGAGTAGCAGGCCTCTATAGGCTTCGGCAACAGCTTACCGTTAGACGTATGCCGATTTGCTGTAGTCGTACTAAAAAAAATATGGTTAATTTTTGTTCATACCATATGACAAAAATTATTAGTAATATTAGTAGTAGTATTAGTATCTCCTTGAGGATCACGGGCTTACAAATCCCGGTTTTTTGATAGGCTTGCGCGGGGATATAGATCCAACACGTAGAGGCCCTATGGAGAAATTTGCTGTGTTGTACACCTGCTACAACCCATTCACGGGCACAAATACATATCCGTAAACCGGTTCCAGCAGGCGCATAGAGACTATTGAGAAGGAATGGAAAAGACTAATGGGCTATGGTGATGGAGGATGGATGGATCAGAAATGGAACTATAGAAAAGAGGTCCGGACACCTGCCATAACAATGATTTCTCTTTGCTATCGAGGCAGGCGGTGACTCGCCGCCGACTAGATGGGCTCCCGTAAATGCCGTCACAAGAGACAGCCAGGGGCAACACCGGTGTGGGCGGCTCAGGAGTGTAGAGAGGTGTACACCGCTTTCTGCGCAGTGGCTTTATTAGTATTATTAGTATTGGCTAGTATTAGTATTATTAGTAATCAGGGTGATTGGATAAGTTGCCAATCGCTAGCGCTCAATCGTCAATCGTAAACGAAAGGCAGCTAACTGTCTTTGTCGCACTAATATGAAAGAATGACTGACAGGGAAAACTACGATACGCTACTAAGCGTTAGCGATTGGCAACTTGGCTATTAAGCATCCAGGCGTCAGTAAATAGAAGGGGAATTCGAGTCATGCCCTAATTTAGTTTAAAACTTCTGAAGGGCGTCTGGTTTCCTAATTGTAAAAAACTGGAAAATTAATATTAAAAGTTTAAATAAGAACTGGCAAGTAGTGGACGTAGTTAGGTATTATAATATTCTATCCAGATGCAATATTCACAACTTTGTATGGGACATTTTAAATCAGATAATATATACTATAGGACAATATTACACCAATCGACCTAATCTAATATTAAGGCTTGTGTTGTAAGTACTATGATTTAGTATTAGATAAATAGATACTGTCACGCAAAAAGCTCGGTTGCGGAAAAAGCTCGGTTCCTAACTAACTATTAGATATGTACCTACTTAATACATTTAAAACTACTATGACGCTCATGACCTTTAACAAATATTTGTGACAATCACATAAATAAATTCCCTTCTCGCAGCCGGTCAACCCAGGATCTCCAACTTCGTAGGCAGCCTTACCAACTAGGAAACAGAGACCGACAAATTGCTATGTAAATAAACCCTTTTGGAACCAAGCGGCCGATAATAGGTCAGTCAACGAGCCTACGGGCGGCCTGTGGGCTGTAGGGCACTACACTTGAGGGCCCATCGCGGCCTGAAAGTTGTCTAATTAACAAGCCATTCATGTACCGAACAACAAACTACCTGACTGGTTAAAACACCATTTTTTTACAAAATTGTTTATCTTGGGAACGTTCACAGTAGGTACCTAAGTAAAATTTGGATAGGTACCTACTTATTTTGTTTTGTATATTAACTTCATTTGGAGTGGACAATTTTTTCTGGAAAAGGTGTTTTGTTTTGCATTCCAAAAATAATTATGTTGCATTACATACTATTGCCGATGGCTGATGGAGCAGACGAGTCTTGGATTGGAGACCGCGAACGACTCGCCCGGTGGGCCGCCCTTCCGCCAGATGGACCGATGATCTAAAGAAAGTGGCGGGAAGTGGTTGGATGCGGAGAGCTGAGGACCGAGTATGGTGGTGCGAATTGAGGAAGGCCTATGTCCAGCAGTGGACGACTATGGGCTTATTGATGATGATGATGACATTGATGACACACTATTATTAGGTACAAAAAAATGTTTGTATTTGATTAACATTTTGCTTCATACAGAAATCGAAAACACGTAAATAATGTTAATGTTGAAAATAAACATTATTCAATAGTCAATGAGTATGAAGTAGAATTATCGGTTTCGTATCCCTATTCGGCCTCGCTCACGTTCGGCCGTCAATAACTACTCAGCCGACAATCCATTACTTCACAGCGTCTGTAGCGACGAATTATACATATTCTATTATTCACGAAATGTTAACTTTTACTGTAATTTCCTACAACAGATAATATTTTCTCACTTTGTAAACTAAGATAACCACAAGAAGGGTGTAAAGTAAACCTGTTGTGTTGAAGACAGTTTATTTGCCGCGAAGTGCGGAAACAACATTTCTCAGTACAAACCGAAGTGCTTGTCTTATTTCTACTGCTACGCGAGTATAAGCAACTAACTTTTACGTTATTTTCAAAGTACATATACCATTCACCAGTAGAATCTAAAAAAATGTAAATAACCTAAAAACTTGCATTATTCCGTATATAATCATCCACATTTAGAACACAATCTTGGCTTTATTACGAACTTACAATTTTAAGCCGTATGTTCATATACATTTTAAGTTTAAATTCTCTGTTTACACGACTGCCAAAAGGAGAGTGTACGTGTTCAGCCCCTATGTATGTTTCATATTTTCTTTAAACAAGCAGATCTTTGCGACAACTTTACTGTTTTTAATAGTGTAAGGTATCATTAGAATCCTCATGCATGACGTCGCGAGTAACATAAGTAGGATATGTGACGTCACCAAAACAATATGACGACCTATAAATTCAATATTGTCTGAGCTACTTTTCAGTTCGCTTAAAACGGCAGCAGTCGTGTTCTTTAGTTTTTTAATTATTTTATTGTTTACCGTTTAATGGGCCGTTTCGTGGATCACTAATATTTTGTTATATCCTCTATAAGTTCGACGTTGGTAAATTTGTAACTGCTCTCACCATCTCGCTGTCCTAAAATGTACCCTTTTACAGCCGATCACGAACCTAACTTGTTGTAATAAACTAATGACAGTTATAATAATATAATCTTCACCTTTATTGACAATGAATACATTTACAGTTCAAATTTAAATGAGTAAATCTTTTTGGTTGTTGGGTTAAAAGTACGACATAAGATAAGAGCGTCTTAGACTATTTTACTCGATAGATGGCGCGAACCCGTGCCAACTTGGTGTGGAAGCTTGTAGTAGGTTTATTACTAGGGCTGATAACCTTCGACGCTCATGCAACTTATTGCGTCAGCGTAACCTAGTTGGTAGTGACCCTGCTTATGAAGCTGGAGGCTCCAGTTTCAAATCCCGGCGAAGGCATTATTAGTGTATTTATTTATCATGAATATTTGTTCCTTGGTCATCATGGCTGTAGTTAAGTATTATATGCATGTATCTATTATATATTATATATCGTCGCTTGGTATCCATATTGAGCCTTAATTGAGCTTAACACTTTCATTGCGGACGAGTGCTACGCGCTACGCTCGTAGCCGATCCCGTGATTTTTCGGCTTTGTAGCGAAAATGGACCTCCCACAGAGAACTCCCCTCGGGAGTTCCCCGCGCTCAAAGTGTTAATGTGGGGTTAGATCGATTTGTGTAAGATTTCCCAATATACAGTATGTATCACCTCGTAGAGCAAAGAAAGAAACCCATTAATGTTTAGATCATACTAAACACCTTTTACTATGGGGCCAAACCCGAATTCACGATTTTTTTTTTACAGTTTCATACATTTTGATTGCGTAATCATGAACACGTTGTATGGGTGAGTAGTTTTTTTTTTCGCGAATTCGAGTTTGGCCTCATATTAAAAGTTGTTTTGTATGATCTAAATATTAATGGGTTTCTTCCTTTGCTCTACGAGGTGATACATACTGTATTTATTTATTATGTACCAAAAATGTGTTTGTTAAGTTAAGAACTTAATTATACACGTATATTTCGGAATGTAGCATCGAGGCAAATCTAACATTTGGTTAACGATGCTCTCACAATGTTATGTTTATTTAATAATAAAATAAATATCAAGAAATAAATCAGAAACATCCTGTTGAGGACATTTTGCTGCCCCAAGGTTCTATGTTGCAATTTTATTAAGTTAAAATTAATAGAAGTCGCCGCTTTTGGAAAATTCGATAATATAAAATATTTTTTATTTCATACTGTAACGAACGAAATGGTAAGTGAACGAGAACCTTAAAACTAAAATAAAAGTTAATCGGAGGTGACTGATGGCGTGATGGCACATGTCAAAATAAGTAATAATAATATAAGAATGTAATAAAGGTTGCAATATACTTGTTCAATCATAAAACTCATGTTTTAAATAGCTCGATTTGACACTAGTTTCTTAGAAAAAATAATAATATTTGACTTATTTAAGTCAAATTTAAAGCAAAAAATTACAACAACCTGTAAAACCGTGTAATGTAGGGTTAGCGAATGGTGACTTAACTACAATGGTGAAACTTAATTATTATTATACTCTGTTTTGTTAGGTATTTAAAAAAGGTAAACAATCTTACAGTATCTTTTTATTGAAAAATGCATTTAAAAATCCAAACTAGGCTTAATGAATCAAAACATTGTAAATCACTGTATTTCCTTGTTATATTATGTATATTTGGTAAAACTTATTTTCTATTTGTAGTTTGAAATAAAAAGACTTATTTTCTACTTGTAGTTTTCAATAAAAAGACACTGCAAGATTGTTTACCTTTTTTTAAATACCTAACCTAACAGAGTATAATACACTCAGTCAAACTCGGCATGCGATTGAAATAACATCGTCTGCTTGTTCTCCCCTTTTATTTTATTATCCACGGCTGTGTTACTGCGGAACGGTCTAACGTGACCGATATTCGCAATTACATTTTATTGAATTTAGCAACGTCTAGAACTCAAGTATCGAGCTAGGTGTATGAGTAGTAGTTAGTTGATGAATAAATAAATAATAAATATCTTGGGACATCACACAAATCAACCTAGTCCCACGGTAGGTAAGCTCAATTATTAAGGCTTGTGATGTGAGTACTAGGCGACGATACATATAATAGATAGATACATATAGATACTTAAATACATAGACAGCCATGACCAAGGAACAAGTATTTGTGATAAATTAATACACAAATAATGTCCTAGCCGGGATTCGAACCCGGAACCTCCAGCTTCGTAGGCAGGGTCACTACCAATACCAACTAGGCTACGGAGGCTGACAAATCATGATGATGAAAGCATCATCATGATCATTTTATCTAATAAGAGGTCCACTGCTGAACAAAGACCTCCCCTTTGGACCTCCACATATACCGGTTGGAAGCGACCTGCATCCAGCGTTTCCTGATGTAAGAATATGGAATACAATAATTATTACAATTATACTCATACTCATATTCATTTATTCACAATCGGTAATTACAATTATTGCATACCTGTAATTAAAATACGAATTAAACCACAACGTAATATCTGAAGTCCATAATCAAAAATCTATTACACAATCGTGCACAAAATTAGGTCGCAATATTTTTCATCAAACACTCGATAATGGTAATATTAAGCTTCTTAAAAATATTAATGAAACTTCTATACTTTAATGATTGACGAGAAATGTAATAAAGTTAAATTACTACATTATAAAAGAAAAAATGAAAATCATAAATTAATAAGCTAAGAAAATGTGTGATGGCTATAGTTGAGAGCATAAAAATATATACCTGGGTGAATATCTGAGCGTTTCAAGCGCCTACTTTTGGTGGCACCATTTTTGCCAAGGTTTCTATTCGTTACAATGTGCTACTTTGTCATTTGAAGGAGGCACGGTACTTTATACAAATGACGAAGTATAACATTGAGATGTTTAAAAACTTCGTCAAAAATGAGGCCACCAAAATTAGGCGGCTAAAACGCTCAGATATTCACCCACCTACACTTTTTTTAGTAGGTAAATAGTAGTCAATCAATCGCAGTCTTCTTGCAGCTACTTGTCTCTATTTTATGGTTCCGTAGCCAAAATGGTAAAAACGGAACCCTTATAGTTTCGCTATATCCGTCTGTCTGTCCATCTGTCCGTCTGTCCACGGCATAGCTCAGTGGCCGTTAATACTAGAAATCTGCAATTTGGTACAGATATACATATTAATCATGCCAACAAAGTGGTACAATAATAACTAGAACAAAAAAAAAAATCGGGTACCACCCCAACTGGTGAAGTAGAAAGGATTTCTTTATTTGCTGTAATCCTATAGTGTGGGGTATCATTGAATAGGTCTCTTAAAAAGATTAAGGGTCTTAAAAGAAAGTTTTATTCTAAAGTCAATATTTTCGCTCAAGAAGAAAAAAAATTGAGTCCCTCTAACTTTTGATCCGTAGGTCTAAAAATATGAAAATAATTATGAATAGTGGGCTTACAGAGAACTTTAAAATAAAACTATTTCGAACATAATCGGCCCAGCCGTTTTTGAATAACTACGGAACCCTACACTGAGCATGGCCCGACATGATCTTGGCCGGTTTCGTTATTTTTCAATTCAAATTGAAAAGAGACGAGCCGCGAGAATAACATGTGTTGGTGTCAAACACAAGACGCGTCTGCAGAGTCAAAAATTCTCGTAATGCCTTTGAAGGGATTCCATACCACTTCATATACAATCTCCGTATTCTATCTATACCTATATTCTACATATGTCCTACAGACCATTGTGATACCCATTTCTTTGTGAATCTACATTCCATCTTAGATTGAATTAATCCTTCGATGATGTCTGCCTTCAGTGCAAACCTAATCAAACTTAGCAAACTCAAAGAGTGGATGTGCCGGTAAACGAGTGTTCAATTGAGCAGGATCTCGATTATCCTCAAATTGAAATCGAATGCGGCTGGCGAATTGAAAATGAACCTTCTGCGACAATCGACTCATTTTTTCTTCCCCGGTGGCGCTAAGAAATCTGTTACAAATGAGTAATAGAAATCCATTGAGTTCATTTTCTTATGATTCAGTTATGTATTTAATTTTTCAACAATGTACATGACTTGTGACAATACTGAAAAAAATATCATCATCAGCCTATGATAGTCCACTGCTGGACGTAGGCCTCTCCTATTAACTATGCGTGTAAACGCATTAGGAGGTAAATGGCCATAATCGCCACGCTGGGCAAGCGGATTGGCGATCGCAGTAATGTGTCCACTATGATGACGATGCTACCCATCATCGATATTTTATTAAATAGTGGTCAGTGATACTTCAATCCCTTAGTCGACTCTTACGACACCCGCAGGAGGAGTTGGTGACAAATATATTCTTACTACCGTCACCACACGGCTGAAAAAAATATGTTTTGCCGTTACAAATTTACGTTTTAGCATATCTTTATTTTATTTAGACATAAATGTTGTTCCTCATTCCCTCTGTTCGGAAACTTCAATTTTCATGTGTATTTTTATGTGTATATAGATAGCCGGGTGGAATAAAGCGTTTTCATTTTTTTATTGTCATGGAGTTTTCCATTGTGGCATAATGACATGACTACTACTACTTAATGCAACATACACAAGTTAAATGATCGTTCATATTACATATATTAAAATAGTCAACGATACAAGTGCGAAAAAATTAAGATCGAAAAGAGTGGCGACAAATTTAATTATAACACACCCTGTTGGATAGACGGACGGAATATTTGAAATCGACACGAGCTACGAACTACTTTTTTGCACGTGCATCGTACGACGTTATTCAGTACAGATGGCCCTCCGAAGTTTTAGACCTGACAACAAATCAACTAATTTTCGGACTAGTGCATAAAAAAGCAACATATGTACTGAAAAAGCAGGTCTGCATATTATTTCAATACCTACAATATTTACAGTTACCATTTCTTATTACTTGCTTATAACATAACCTCTTCTTATTGTTTCACAATCCTCAGAGAAGACATTACAGATAGGTAGGTATGTTTTATTCGGGGATGATGAAACACGCCTTAAATCATCACAATATTACATTACGACACAAGTGTGAAAAACATGAAATTCGAAACGAGTGGCGATGTTTTAAAACACGACCGACAGGGAGTGTTTTAAATCGACACGAGTTACGAATTTGCGTTTTTGCACGTGTCTCGTACGATGTTTTTTAGTGCAGATGTCCCTCCAAAGTTTTGAACCTGACGTAAAATGACACACTTCTCGCACTAGAGCCTAATAAAGGCACCATCTGTACTAAAAAAAAAAAAAGTACAGATGGTGCCTTTTTTACGCGCCTTTTCGAATTTCATGTTTTTCGCACTTGTGTCGTAATGTAGGTACTATATTATTATAGAATAATAAATAAGCATAACTTTCAAAAA
>JALPQI010013536.1:0-24379 GCA_025490895.1 Thaumatotibia leucotreta | reverse complement strand
TCAAACTAATAGAGTAAAGATATGTTGCAGGTTTTTTGAAAATTTAACCCCTGAAAAAGGCAAAAAGGGTGATGAAGTGAAAAAATCAAGTTGGGTATCGTTTCGTTTCTATGGTTTATCGCGACGTAAATCACGAAAACAATAATGATTTTATAATTTAACGCGGCAGACGTGAAATACTATGTACACGGTTATGGTGTGACGGGGTAAAATTCGAAAAATATCAATATAATTTTATTATTTATGTTTATTTCTGGTTCTAGAGATTCCAAATATAGCGCGTAGGTTTCTTTGAGGGTGCTCTAAAAAAGGTTAAGTCAAAAGCCACTCATTAGAGGGTGCAAAGTTTGTACGGGGAAACTTGACTATTTATATTTAAACTGTTTTATCCGAAACTTCACAGGAGTATTCCCAAACATAAATGACTAAAGAAATGTTTTAGGATTTTTTGAGAATTCAACTCTTGAAAGTGGTAAAAAGGTTGACAGTAAAAAAACAACATGGTTATCGTTTCTATAGTCTATCGTGTTGCTGTACCGAGGTGTTCGTGAAATACCATCTCCTCTTTTATGATCTCATGGGCTTGCGGGTTATGACAGGGGTATCGTTTTGGTGTTTATTTCTGATTAAAAAAATTCTAAATATAACATGTTGACCAACATTAATAACCTTTTAAGTTTTCCTGAGTTTTCACGCGATAGTAATCAAAACTACATATATCTGTGTATCCAAGAGGTTTTTTATAAAGTCAAAACAGCCGTCATCATAAATTTCGTCATTTTTGATCCAATTGTGTAAGTCGATGTATCGGGATCCCAGAGGTTCTTATTAACAAACTGCAAAAAAGGCTGCCTATTGAATTTCCGATTCGATATTGTTAGTCATAAAAATCGGTGGTAATCTGAAGTTCTGACTGATCTGTTCATCATAATGAAGCAGAAGTCAAATTTTCAAGAAACTGTATCGATCTTGATTTACTTCAAATGTTAATCAGCTCGGCTAATTATGGTCATCTTTGTAAGGCCTGGGAAACGACAAATGATAGTTTATCATCAAAACACCACAATCACCTATGTGAGTGTATGTAAACTTTTAATGTAAGTACAAAAAGTGAGAAGCTATTACATCTAAAATTTCTAGAACTTTGATTTGATATTGATAAAAATCGATACCGAGAAGATGAAAAGTTCTTCATACGGAATTTGAAGTCAAAATTCCAAGAAATGTTCGCCAACTTGAATTTAGATCTTAAGTTTAAAACGACCGTGATAAAAATTGATAAAACGCGGGTAAAAGCACCGTCCTCCGCACTTGAATCGGTTAAGGCAAACGCGAGATAATCGCGGGAAAACATTTAACGCGCAGTGAATAGATATTAGTACGCGGGCGAAGCCGCGGGTAACTGCTAGTTATAATATATATCGTTGTCTGGTACCCACATTACATTAATTGAGCTTACCGTGAGACTAGGTCGATTTGTGTAAGATGTGTATTTCTTTTATTTATTTATTTTATTTAAAATAGCAGATATACATGCTTGTCTCTTGCAGCCTCCTTGACACTTTTCCTAGTTCTTGCAACCGTAGTCACCATACGGAAACATAACGCTGCAAAAGTAGTTATACTCTGTCTAACCATCTCTGTCAGTCGAAAAAGGCGGCAAATTAAAAAAAAAACGTAGGCGCGAAGTATAGGGCCTACAGAATAGTACATTACGACACAAGTGCGAAAAACAGGAAATCCGAAACGAGTGGCGATGTTTTATGTTCTATTTTGTCTATCTTTTTATTTTGTCTGGCCAAATCAAATCTTAATGTAAAAGAAAATCACACCAGTAAATATTTTCCCTTAATTAAAAATAACCCTAAAATAACAAAACGCTAAACTCTTCAAAGTGAACTTAAACTCAGTCTATAAATTAGCAATATTGTTAAAAATTTAATCAGAGAACCAGACCCAAAGGCCAAAGTTTCAAAATGGCGTAATTTCATTTACGCTGTCTTATCTCGACGGAGTTACCCCTTCACCGGAATTTAATATAGCCCTAGGAAGTTGTTATCTGCCTGGGGTCGGGTTAGGTGCGAATTCACTGCTTTGAGATTCAGCCAAAGGCATAAACATATGTACTATTTTAGAGCTTATGCTGCTGCTGGCATAAGTAAAAATGTGTATACATAATATAATAATAATAGCTCCAGGGCCGGTTTCGGCCACGGCGACTGCTGTCAACTCCGATGTTGTCTCTGGTGTGCTCGCTCGTGGCTAACGTAACCTATCTTATTGCTAAACGTACGCAAACATTGAGGGCAGGTTAGCACACCATTGACATAATTATATGTTAAAGCCGCAGGTGTTCGCGCTTTGATCTCATCACGCTTGGCATCAAGCTGTATGCGCCGCTGAGATTCAAACTCACTCACTTTTTTGTTGACGGTCGCTCGCCACTCGGACCGTACGGCAGCGAACTGTTCCCACCGCGCGGGATTTATGTCACACTTCTTTAAGTGCCGCTTCAGCACATCTTTGTACCTGAGAAGTTGACCACCCTGCTTCCGCTTGCCCTTCTCGAGTTCCGAATAGAAGATTCGCTGAGCGACACGTTGCTCTCCCATGCGCGAGACGTGCCCGCACCATCTGAGCTGACGACGCATGAGGTAGACCTCGATTCCACCTACATTCGCTCTGCGCAAAACTTCCGTATTACGCACCCTATCAGACCACCGGATCTTCATGATCTTGCGCAAGCACCCGAAGTGGAATCGATCCATCATGCGAATATGACAGCGGTAGGTGGTCCACGTCTCAGAGGAATACAAAATATTAGGTAGCACAACTGCCATATAAACAGAGATCTTTGTAGCCAGCTTCAAATTATGCGAACTGAAGACCATGGAGTTCAGCTTGCCGAATGCTGCAGCTGCAGCCCCAATTCTGCTATTGATCTCACTATCTAGATCACACTTATAGGTTAAAGTGCTCCCCAGGTAACGAAACTTGTCGACTTGCTTCAGTTGATCGTCGCCAAGACTAACGACCAGCGCTCTTTGACTGCAGGCGTCGAGCGACATCACCTCGGTCTTCTTTACGCTGATCTTAAGCCCAAATCTCTGGCAAGACTGGTCAAAAACGGACATCAGCTGTTGCATGCCTTCTAGGGATTCAGTCATGAAGCACAAATCATCCGCATACATAATTTCGGAGATCATTGCGTGAGATACTTTAGTGCGCGACCTGAATCTGGCCAGGTTAAAAATACTACCATCCGTACGAAAACGGATACGGATACCTTCCGGGGATGCCTGCAAGACCTCGCGCACCATGACTGCAAAGTACAGTGCAAATAAAGTGGGGGCCAGAACACATCCTTGCTTTACCCCACAGGTCACTGGAAAGAAGTCTGACTGTTGGTCGTCGAAGGTGACACAACACTCCGTGTCGTCATGCAGAAGTCGAAGAAGCCTTACAAACTTCCCCGTACAACCAAGTTTGCTCAGGACTACCCAGAGGGCTTCACGAGGCACGCTGTCAAAAGCCTTCTCAAGATCGACAAAGCAGAGAAACAGTTGACGGCCCTGTTCCCGGCTCTTTTCCTGCAGTTGTCGAACCGAGAAAATCGCTTCACAGGTGCCTCTGTCGGGACGGAAGCCAAACTGAGTTTCCGGCAACAAATTCTCGGATAGTCGAGAAAGGCGGTTTAGTAGGACTCTTGCAAACACTTTCCCTGGAACCGATAACAAAGAAATACCGCAGTAACAATTACAATCGGAACGGTCGCCCTTGTTCTTATACAGTGCCCTTATACGGGAAACCTTGAAATCGCGAGGGACCAGCTCTTTTTCCCATATAAGAACAAAGAGGCGCCATGTTGCCGAATGCAATTCCTCCCCACCGTATTTAATCAACTCCCCTTGTATAGAGTCGATGCCCGCCGCACGTCTATTATGTTGCTGCTTGATAGCAGCAATAACCTCACCACGTAGCAAAGGCTCATCTAACTCAATGGCGATAGGAAGTTGAGGTATTGCATTGATGTGCACCATGTCAGCAGAGCGATCCACATTCAACAATTCGTTGAAGTGCTCTGCCCAACGTCCTAGCACTTCCTCTTTACTCTTAAGAAGACCTTCGCCATTATTCGGCTTCAGAGGTACTCTAGCAAATGGTTTCGTACCTAGAAGGCTTCTGATCTTCCTGTAAAACTCCCCAATCTGGTTGGAGTCCGCAAGCAATTGAATATGACGAGCCTTATCCTGCCACCATCTGTCTTTTGTTTCCCGAGATAGTTTGCGCAAGCTTAAACTACTCTGCTTTATCTCCGCGGTACTATGAGGTGTTCTGCTCCTCTGCTGGATGAGACGGCAGTGTTTATCAAAAGCCCCAGTCAGGACCCCATCGTTCTCGTCAAACCAGTCCTCATGCCTCCGGGATTGTAAGCCCAATGTGGATTTGGCCGAGTCTAAAATGCACGATGATAGGGTTCCCCAAAGGGTTTCAAGATCACCTGTGTCTCCGTTTAGTGGCAGTATTGCAGTGTCCAGTACTCTGACGTACTTTTCTCTAGTCTCGAGATCGTTAAGCTTTCTACATTCAAACGCTCAAGCTTTTGTCTGCCAGATCTACGGGGACGACGGAGTCGAAGATTAAGTTTCGCAATTACAAGCCTGTGGTCAGTCCAACAGTGAGCGCCCCGCATGACACGGGTACACTGGACTTGGGAAACATCTTTCTGTCGCACGATTGCATAATCAATTAGATGCCAGTGCCTGGACCTTGGGTGCATCCAGGTGTTCTTGTACTTGGCCGGAAGTCGAAACAAAGTGTTCGTTATTGCCAAATGAAATTGAGCACAGAGACTGAGCAGCAACTGCCCGTTGCTATTCATATTGCCTACTCCGTGCCTGCCAAGAACACCAGGCCAAGCCTCGTAATCACGCCCAACCCTGGCATTAAAATCACCCAGTAAAATTATTTGCTCTCTGGGATTTACGGTTTCAATGAAACGTGTCAATTGCTCATAAAAGCGGTCCTTGACGTCATCAGATCGGCTGCCCAAAGTTGAAGTCAAGTATGTCCATTTTTTTCAGTTTTTGTTTTATTGCATATTTTGAAAAAGGAACCGAAAACGCATTTTTCTGCATCAAAAATTTTCTTCTAAACCCCTTATTTTTGAAGTTATAGACAAGAAATGTTTTCAGCTTTGTCGAATTTCCCTCAACATCTACGCTAAAACCAAGCATTTGGTCCAGATCCAAGCTGGAAAGCAGTATCTCATGAGATAAGTACTTGAAATTCAAATTGTCTCTGGAGATGCTTGATTTCAGCGTTTGGCTTTTAAACTAACCAGACGTTTATACGTATACTTTAGGATTTTTAAGTAAAAGCGGAAGTCATTTGCGTCCTGCCTGTGTGTCCGTTTGTATGTAACAGCGGTTTCTGTTGTAACTGTTGAGCGTACGTTTATGAAATTTCAGCTCAAGGTATATATTGTGTGTTGCTACTGAGTTTTGATTATAAATTGCAAAATAACATTTTTTAAGGGGGGGCATCCCATACATGTATCTAAATGTCAAAAAAATTTTTTTATCCAAATGTTAATTTGTAATACATCATATGATAGGTTTTTTTAAATAAGTTTATGGTTTCTTTACCAATAATTTGATTAATGGAATACTTTCAGAAGTAATAGTCCAGAAAGTCTAAAAAATGTGTCTACACCCCTTAATTTTTTATCGGCAGGTCCTAAAAATATGAAAAAATATTAGAAATATGGGACATGATGTAATCTACTCGCAACATGATTTTGAACATATTCGATCTAGTTGTTTTAGAGAATTCGACAAAATACGTTTTATAACAAAAGCAAAAAGACATAACTGCCTCATTTTCCCCTACATTTTAGTACAATGTAACAAACCTAAAATCAAGCATGTCAGACTTGCTTGTTTTTACGTTGACGGTTGTTCCCAAAAAGTGGGTGTGCGACAAAGCTGAAAACATTTCTTATTATTTGTGATTAAACTGAGCAATAAAAATTAAAATAAAAATCATCAAGAAATTAACATTATAGTGTTAAACGCCATGACATTAAATTTGAATTAATTTTGAGTTTATTTGTCGATGAAAATGACAAATTACGTTTTTTTGCTCTCCTGTAAAATTTGCTAAAATGGACATACTTGAATTTGACTTTGAGCAGCCGAGATTTATCTAGCGTAGGGGCATAGATACTGATAACATTAAGGTAGTTGTCATTATCCAGGTGTAGACGCAACGTGGTAACGCGATCAGAGATATGGACAGGACACTCAGGTAATTGCTTCATTAAGTGATTCTTGACCGCAAATCCCACACCCGACCGCCGCGGTTCCGAGGAGGAGAGGCCTTTCCAGAAAAAGGTATACCCACCTCCATGCTCTACCAGTTGACTTTCATCAGCCAAATGTGTTTCGCTGAGGGCAGCCACATCTATATTGTAGCGATGAAGTTCCCTAGCCACGATTGCAGTTTTTCTTTCCGGACAAGCGTTTGACTCGCGATCAAGGAGCGTTCGCACGTTCCACGCGCCAAATATCATATTTAATGGCATTCTATTAAATTTATTCTTGTTGCGTCGACCGCGAGTTAGAGATGCTGAGGCAGCCGCGGTTACTGCCATCATTTAGGTGTAGGGTGAGCAATTTTTAGGGCACCTTTTCCAGCCCTCTCCCCGGCTGAGCGGGGAAAGCAGTGCCTCCCTAAAAAGGGCTGCTTTGTCACTCTGGGTGCTGCCGAATCCACTCTGACACCCCAAATGCAGAGTAGAAGCGACCACGATGCATACTGCACCCCCAAAGCCGACAGCGTGCAGGCATCAGACAAAGCCCGGCCTACATCAAACCGAACCTCTCTACCTTAACCCATCGCCGCTGGACTTAACGTCAACAACGGAGTCCATTTTGTGGACTTCCACTTGACTTTCCACTTTTGTGGACTTGACTACTTAGTCAAGTGCGCAGGAAATATTAGAGTGCACAGGCGTACGCGCAAACGCAGGTGCACATACCCATCCTTGCCTTTCTTGACCCAGTGAAACGGGGACCGCTACGACCGGAGAAAGACTCGGATAACTGGAGCAGTATTAGCGTGGAAAAGTTCCAAGATGACAAAAACTTTTACCACGTTCCCTCTATCGCCTCTTACGATACCCACGGGATGATATGGGGTGGTACTATTCTACTCAGCCGGCACCACACGGCACAATGTACGCAGGCACGGCACAATGTGTATACATATACGCAGTACGTAACGGCAATACAAGGTCTACAAGGGCAACTGTAGGAGCAAATTAGAATTCGCAGTGACCACAAATTTATACGGTCCGATGTCCATTCCACTGTGATTACAGCCGGAATGTCTGAATACTCTGCAGTATGTGATTGTATGTAGAAAATGTACCTATGTTGAAGTAAGGAGGGACGCTTTGACGCTTAAAGTTCAAGCCAGGTAGATAATTATCATTTATGCGTCATAAACAGAGATTTTTTTTATATTGGCACAACAAAGTTTCTCCACTCCACCTGATCGTAAGTGAAAAGTAGAGCCCAAATCGCGGCGGCAACGAACAAGAGACAATCAGTAACCTGTTAGTTGACACCGCCTTGCTGGCCCGCTAGATGCTTCTTCACGCCGAAGCGTGACCTGATTAAACGAATTTAATGGTCCCCAAATTATAGGTATGCGGAAACACATGTGCCGGTAAATGTGCGTTGCATTGTTCGCAATAATATGGATATGACTCCAAATTTGACTAATTGAATAATTAAACGAATAGCTTAAAATTCGATTTTGAAGCTTTTAGGTGACTATTTACAAAGGTTTTCATAGTTACCGGTGTCAAATAGGTAATTTTCTGAAAACGATTAAATGATTAATTTTTCAATCATTATCCTGTGCCAACATAAGTCACATTAAAAATTAGAACTCAGTAGGGCGTGGATAAAATCGGGCTTGTTACGAGGTTCCCAACATGTAGATAGATACGCATATTATCCCTTAACCACCTACGTGCGGTCTCACAGACACTGGATTATGCAAAATTGACAATAACTGAACACAAGTACATCGCTCACGCCTCTGTGACCTTGTACCTTTGCCCGGCCCCTCCGCAGTGCCGGCCATGCTGTCGACTCGTTCAGACGTGCACTCAATTGGATTTGGTGAGTAATAAACTAGCATCGGCGGTCTGTGAGACCGCATGTAGGTGGTTACGATACGTTTTGTAAGTGTCTCAGGGACCGCACGTAGGTGGTTGTGTTATTTAAATGTCATAATAATTGGTACTATAGTTTGACACAGTTATGAAAAAGGTTCAAATTTATAAAGAAACTTGCCCAAAAATTAGTGAGTCCCTATTTAGAGCATCGTGCAAATAATCAGCGTCTTCCGCGGGACTAGAAAATTGCTTTGAATTTGAATGTTCGAACAAATTGTGTGTCGACGGCAGACAAGAATGGTTATTTTAAAAGCATGTAATTTTACAAAAATATCTTATTTGTAACCAAATTAAATAGTTTAATAGCATTTTTGATTGATCAATTTTACTTTTTTATAATGAAAAGATTTATATTAATGTTCTTTAATTTTGTAATCTCATATCCTGAAGGACACTTAGTTTTGTAATCGAAAATACGACACGTTATTAAATATGTTAAGTTGGAAATACAAAATGTTGATTATTTTTGTATTCTTGTTGGTTAATAAATGCCTGAAACAATTTAAAGTGTATTTAATATATTGAAACCCCCTTCAGTCACGCCAAAGTAAATAAATCAGGTCCCATAAGAAGAAGCGGTCTCCATGACCGCACGTAGGTGGTTGTGTGATACAAACAGGACGTAGGTAGTCAAGGGTTATCAACATTAGGTATGTACAAGTATTAGGGCTTGTCCATTAATCACATCATACTGTATAGGGGGAGGGGGGTCAAGAAAAAATCACCAATTATCACCATAGGGGAGGGGGGGGGGGGTCATCGGACAAATCAAGTGTAATTTTTTTGCCACTCTCTGCTGAACAGCATACTTTTTTTAAAACATAACCAGATGTCAAATCCTGAACCGAGTTTTAAAACTTTGCGGATATTTACCTCGTACTTGGCAAAAAAGTTTTTCCCATCACATGTGCTAAATAAAGTACGTAAATTGAAGTGTTATTAAAAGGACTACTTAATACTTAAGTTTGCAAAAAATTACACGTCATATTGGCTAGGGGGGGGGTCCTGAAAATATCACCAAGTATCACCATGGGGGATGGGGGGGGTCTAAAATAGGCCAAAATCGTATGACGTGATTAATGGACAAGCCCTTAGTAGATAACCTACATGTACATTAATTACAAGACTAGATGTATTAATATTACAAGATTAGTTTACTTAGTTCAGACAGGTCGACCTAGCTATTATATAGATTATCTTCATTATTGTGTAAATATTTATATGTCTAAGCATAAGATGAGTCACATCACATACATCATTATACTCTGTTCGGTTAGACAATCTTGCAGTTTTTTTTTATTGAAAAATGCATTTAAAAATTCAAACTAGGTACTTAATGAATCAAAATAATGTAAATCACGGTATTTCCTTGTAATTTACAACTTTTAAGAACGTTTTTAAACGGCAGTCGTGTTTTTTTTTATTAATTTATTTATATTATGTATATTTGCTAAAACTTATTTTGTACTCGTAGTTTTTAATAAAAAGATACTGCAAGATTGTTTACCTTTTTTTAAATACCTAACTTAACATAGTATGTCCTATTATTATAAATAAGGTGGAAGTACCAATAATATTTATTTGAATAACGATATTTTGCTCATTTATAAATCTACATAAAGTATTATCATGTGTTTTGGGAGAGGAGTTTGTAAGTAATATTAAATAGTATTTATTTTACATAGTGACAAAAATTTCACAAAATTGCAATATTTGTTAGTCAATTCCATTGTACAAGTGTCAGTTTGCTGACAATCCCAATAGATGACATCTCAGTACAGGTGTAGTGAGAAATTACTTGCCTTCGGAAACGTTCGTAAACACATGCTGTTTCAGGCAGTGTCACCGAGTCTGACTGAAGTAGCATGACAGCTATTACTGTCAGTCTCAGTGAGATAGACTGAAACAGCATGACGTTGACGAACGTTTCCGAAGGCAAGTCATTTCTCACTACATCTGTACAAGTTTGATTTTCACATATTGGGATATTGGAAATATTAACACTTAGTCCTAATACACCTACTACTTAGTCATATTTTCAGGCTGACATAGATGTCAGTCTTAAAATTATGCAAATAATTTAGATACAAGCTAATTATTTCCAAGTTGGGATATGAAGCATTAAAGGATTTTCTCCTGACGAGCAGTTTACGTAAATATGTTAAAGTCATTAAAATTCTCCAAACACTAGCAAAGCAGCAGGAAAGCATACATTACGAGGTCAATAACACTAGCATAAAAAAGAAGCCGAGAAAATTTCTGGTCGGTATAGCGGAAATGTTCCGTTTCCCGGCACCGGGTGGCCAAGATCCTTATTCCAATAGCATTTTAAGCATACATCGACAGTTTATTTAAGAAACGTAGAACTCGTATAAGGGTAGCGTTGAAAATGTCGGAAAAAAAACAAAATGTGTTTTTCAGGAATGTATTAAAACTTCGTTTTATTCCGTTTTTTTCGGGTTTTTACAGAAATAATCAATGTCACTGTCACTGTCACTCCTTGCCATCTGTTTAATTGACTTTTCCTCAGTGACATTGCGTTCTCCTAGTATAAGTGAAAATTAGACCTAATTTACTTTGGTTTAGAGATGAAAATTAAAAAGGAAAATTTCATTGTTTTTTTTCGGGCTGTTTGGAAAGAAACGGGATTTAATCCGGAAATTTTCAACGCTATATCAACCGCCAAGCTTCAAGCCAGTCAACTTTTCGATCGACACTATTTTGTCCCGTAACGCAAGTGACAATTTCATCAAGTTTGCTAGAAAAAATGCTTATAAATTGTACATTCATTAGGCCTCACACAAGTTCACACCGATACATTTAGTTTCCAACTGTTTTTGATCGTAAATAATGTAAATATGTGTATGTAGTATTAATTTACGTTTTGTAAGTTCATGAAAAGTAAAGCAGCAGACAGAAAATATGTCGATCGAAATGTTGATTGGCCCATAAACAAACTACAATTACATACAACATTCCTCAAGTAATGGTTTTAAGAATAAATAAACCTAAAACTATATTGAAAATTAAATACCTTACGCACAGTGCTGCCATCATACCGCCCGGCAGAAAAAGTATCAAAAACCCTCATTCCAGAATCTGCCTATTTAATGGCACCCTTACACTGGCGTCCAAAAAGTGGACTCGCGGTGTCCCAGCCAATAGGAATGCGGTTGGTATGGAACATTGCACGAATGCTTACACTTGTTCCAATCTAGCGGAATAATCAGACGTTTCTAGAAAAGGGACATCGACGGAATGGTTCATTTTTGGAACAAATATGGACGCTTATCGCAATTGAGTCGGTTAACTTCAAAGTCGGGTATAAATAGTACATTTCCTACTTAGTGCGGGAAAACTTTTTTTCAGAGAGGCTGAAAGTTGGAGCCCGAGTGAAACGAGGGCGACAATAACCCGAGTTAAAAAAAAGTTTTTGCACGTGTAAGGGACGATTTTTTTTTATAACAAGTGCGTCAAAAAGAGAAATCACCGCGCGCGAAGCGTGTGCAAAGTTCGTTTTTGCGCACTAGTTAGAAAAAATCCATTTCTGACAGTTTGTTAGATTTTTACATAATAATAAAAGTTGAAATTGGTTTTGTTTCTATTTAATGGGTTAAGTATAATTTCGAATAGTTATTGAGAAAAATAAAATTAAAATCACAATATTTTATCAAAATTAGGTAAGGCACTGGTCTCACCGCGAGCTACTAAGCTATGAAATATCGCCTATAAACACGAACGAAAGATAAGCACTCTCGTGTAAATAAAAGAGACACGGCGATACTCTAGTTTGAAGTTAACCAACTCAATTGTTATTGTCACTTAACCCCTTACCGCATAAAATAAAAAGTAAATTGTTGAAATTTCTTAATTTTTAGTTTTTTTTATTTTCTTTCAATCCCGAGGTCGTGGGTTCAAATCCTGGCTCGTACCAATGAGTTTTTCCGAAACTTATGTACGGAATACCAGATGATATTTACCATTAGCTTTCGGTGAAGGAAAACATCGTGAGGAAATGGTGTATGTGAAGTTCCCAACCCGCTTAGAGCCAGCGTGGGGACTATAGCCCAATCCCTCTCGTATATGAGAGGAGGCCTGTGCCCAGCAGTGGGACATTATTTAGGCTAAATATATTTTTATTTTTTGTTGAAATTTGAACTCTAATGACAATCAATAGTGTTCAATTTTATAGCGACCATCTATGGCTTCGTATGTAGTAAGTAAAGGGTACAATGTCGTTGCTACATCTATGATGGACCTGAACTTGATTGAGTCAGAACTGCACGAAATTAAAATAGGACTAATTTGTAAGCATTAGCTTTCAAATAAAAAAATAATAAATGTGCTTCTTAAAATGTTGCAATCACCTACTGTTTCACTATTTTAATTTGTTTCCGCTACCCAAAGGTTGTCTGGAAGAAATTGCTTTATAGCGATAAGACCGCCTGTTGTGTACCTATATGTATAATCGTCTGTTTTAACCATGTTTTCTTTTTTGTTAAGGTGTGCAATAAAGAGTATTTTTTTTTATAATCATTAAAAATGGGCTCGCCGGAAGATCAGCGTTGGCTTTCGGATCGACATTATGCTGAGGCGAGTCCATTTCGTGGTATAATATATTAAATGCTGAATTTGTCTGTTTTGTTTTGTCCTGTCATGCTTGATATATTTGCCAAGAATCAATTATTTGTATTTGTAAAAATCTGAGGTAACACAAATAAAAACATAAAGTTGAATTGAAAACCTCGTCCTCATCTCTTCTTACCGGAGTCTTCTTAGGAACAGTGGTGTAGGGCTAGAACCGGAAGTAGTTTTTTTTTTCTCTCATCTTTAGTTTAACGATTCAAAAGCGCTCATTGCTTGGCCTAGTTAAATAAACAATATTTTGACTTTGACCTTTTTTTGAAGTCGGTTGAACAGTTGATTAGAAGAAACAGAATTTAAATAGTTTAGAGTCTCTGATTGTTTGTTTTGTCCTCTTCTATATGTACATATTTTATGTATGTATGTATATAGTGATTATATGGAATGTATATATCTAATGTATCTATTTATATATGGAATTTTTATGTTAATTCGTGTATAAGTGCTTCTTTTTGTAAGTATCGTATTATTTTAGTTACACCGCCCACAATCTCTCTGCTTTGCCTAAAGGTTGACTGGTAGAGAATGCCTTATGGCATTAAGTCCGCCTTTTTACGTCAAGTTTTTTTCTTTTGTGCAATAACTGTTAAATAAATAAATACATTAGTCGACACTTATGTCATCCACAAGGAAGAGTAAAAGGAGTATATATACCTACATGTATTCTTACTGCCGTCATCACTCGGCCGAATTACCGACACGTGTAAATAATGAACAGAACAACATCAAATTACAAGCGTAATTACATTTACATCAAAAGAATATTCTAGAGACATTTTAATGAACCACAGACATTAAACCATTATGGCGTAAATATCGAATTCGCTGAATTCTATGCCTATAATGAGAAGCGAGGGAAATTATAGTAGCATGCTGCTGGAAAAAGCAATTATTACACAAATTGCAATTTATCATATTTTCACCAAAAACCTTTTCACTATTTCAAAATAATGAAAACGTCTGACTTATATGAGCGATAACGAAAGTGCTTTTATTTAATAATTATTAAAGGCATTATGAACTATTATTTATATGACTACTGTATAATTTATAATTATGTACAGGCGACATACGTAACTTTTTTTATTGCAGCTAAATAAACATTAATTATAGTTTAATGTGGCCGTGTGGTGACGGCAGTAAGAATACATTTGTCACCACCTCAACTCCTCCTGCGGGTGTCGTAAGAGTCGACTAAGGGATTGAAGTGTCACTGACCATTATTTGATAAAAGATTGCATCTACATATATGCATAGTTAATAATAGGAGAGGCCTATGTCCTGCAGTGGGGTATTATAGGCTGATAATGTATAGTTTAATGGGGCGTAGTATTAGTAAGATTGAGCTTGCCTCATTTCGAAGAAAACTTTCTCTTTTACTTCCATGGTTATGGTCACCTGAGTCACGGTGTCCTTATGAAAAATTATACATCTTAGACTATGCTGGTATCACAGTTCTGATTCAATACTGACACAGGACGGTGCTGAGAGTAATGCTCGTTTTTAGGGTTCCGTAGTAAACTAAGAACCCTTATAGTTAGGTCATGTTTGACTGTCCGTCTGTCTGTCTGTCCGCAGCATAGCTCTTTGGCCGTTAGTGCTAGGAATTTGTAATGTGGTAAAGGGATACATATTAATCACGCCGATAACGTGGTAGGACAAAAAATAGAAAAAAAAATCCGGTACATCCCCTACTGGTAAAGTGGGGATGATTTTTTCTGTTTTGCTTTAATCCTATAGTGTGAGGTATCGTTGAATATATGTCTTTTAAAAAGAATAATGGTCTGAAAATAAAGTTTGTTTCTAAAATCAATATTTTCAGATATAATCGCTCCAGATTTAATCCACCAACCCAACTCCTGCGGGTGTCGTAAGAGTCGACTAAGGGATTGAAGTGTCAATGTCAATGACCATTATTTGATAAAAGATTGATGATGGGCAGCAGCGTCATCATAGTGGACACATTACTGCGATTGCCAATCCGCTTGCCCAGCGTGGCAATTATGGGCATTTACCTCCTAATGAGTCTATACGCATAGTTAATAGGAGCCTACGTCCAGCAGTGGGCTATCGTAGGCTGATGATGTGATGTGATGTTGGTTGTAAGGTAAATCAAACTATACACCTTAGTTTATCAACTTGTACTTTGTCATTGAGTCAAAATGTCAGAACCAATTTAATTAGTTCCCTTCAGGTGTAAGACTATCTACTCGACACCAAAGGCACCCAAGTGTCAAAGCAAGTATCACAAAGTTATATCACCAAAGTGATTAATAAGGGCCCAATATCTTGGTTGATTAAATTCCACAGAGTTTCCGAATGTCGCAAAGTTTATATCGATTAGGGCGTATAATTTCATTGCCGACTTGGGCTATAGGGAAGGAGTTAGTTTAAACATGGCATTAAATTTAACCCTTTCGATGGTAATATCGACACGTTCTTAGGGCTGGGCATTCATTGGATTACCAGCACTATTTATATGAAGTCTACAGGGTGAATACGGGGTGATCCCAGCTGTGAATAAATAAAATAATTAAAAATTAAAAAACACGACTGCCGTTTCAAGCGAACTGAAAAGTAACAAATAATGTATTTTTCAGGTTAATTCTTGTGAGCGTGTCTTATTACTTACTATATTTTGTTTCGATTACAGTCGGGGAACTTTCATTACGGAAAATACATATAAATGTATGGAGGTTCCCCGACTGCAATCGAAACAAAATATAGTTAACAAAATTTAGGGCAATTACGTCATGAGGATTCTAATGATACCTTACACTATTAAAAACGGTTAAGCGGTCGCGAAGATCTGCGCGTTTAAAGAAAATATACTTTCCTTTTGGTAGTCGTGTAAAAACGTGTTAAGTTGGTCTTTCTGAACAAAGTTTCCCATGGAACCTATATGGACAAACGTATTTTCTTACCACCAGTTAAATTCAAGATGTGTACATTTCACCATACAAATTCCTTGGAAATGTGTTTACATACTTATGAACCAAGACTGGAAATTATGAACACTTCCGCACCGGTCGGTATGATTTTTTTTTCGCGATTTCCATACTTTTTTCATAGTTGGGATAACAACCCCGTTATCATCCTGTATAGCTTATTTGTTGATCAGTGGCCACTTTTATTATTTGTCTTAGTCATACCAATTATGGCTTCATTGGGAGCGACATTGGCAGAGACATTCTCGATTTTCGAAGTCCACGGTACCTTCCGAAGCTAATGGTGCTCCCACATTCATCATCAGCCTATGTTAGTCCACTGCTGGACGTAGGCCTCTCCTATTAACTATGCGTACGCATTAGGAGGTAAATACCCATAATCGCCACGCTGGGCAAACGGGTTTGCGATCGCAGTAATGTGTGCACTATTATGACATTAATAACGCTGCTGCCCATCATCAATCTTCTATTAAAGAACGGTCAGCGACACTTCCATCCCTTAGTCGACTCTTACGACTCCCGCGGGAAGAGTTGGGGTGATGAGAAACTATATTCTTACTGCCATCACCACACGGCCACTTTATCACTCATATTTTAACGGCAATCGCGTAAACTTACAGGCAGACTCAGCCTGAACCACGGGTGTATCGTCATGCCCGAAAAGTCAGGATAATTAAACGCAAGTTTACTCGATTTGTCGTTAAAATATAAGCCGACCCAAAATTAAATAGAATATAAGAGATCATGGGAATTAATAGTTAGGGAAGCCCCTGCGACCATATATAACATGGACGTCTAACACCAGCTCAAAAATGCCCCCACAAACAATTGTTCAATTGTGCCAAGATGGGCAGGACATAGCCGTTGTCTTAACACCGCGCATATTTCGGCGCAACATCTTTGACAAATGTTTATAGAATATAGCCAATCAAAACTTTGATGGACCAATCACAACTATTTTTAAATGACGGATTAAGATTTTATAGGCTGACATTGAAATTCATAACCGTGATGCATTGAAGAGGGAGTGCACTTGTCAACTAAAATTCAGGACCATTTTTGAAAGGCAATTTAGTATGAAGTTCGGCTTCCATGTTTCATTTGTTCGTAGGGTAGCCCCCAGTAGTGATTTAATAGTTAGATTTGTATAAGCCTATAGAAAATTCTCGAAATGCGATTCGGTTAAAAAGCCGATCGGGATGCGAGGCCATTTAATTATCATGACTAGTGATGTGTCGTTTGGGAATATTCTCTGCGACGAAAATATTTCTGGGAATATCATTGAAAGTGGGAACATTTTTAATAATGTAATAATTATTATTTAGACTTTTAAATGTGCTTATGCTTAAGCGCAGGCTTCTTTTCATGTACAAGAGGGATTGGTCCATGGGTCTATGCAATAATAATAATTAATAAACTATGTAAGTAACATTTCTTAAAACGAATCAAAATAAAGAGTAAATCTTCAAGATTTTAAAATTTGTTACCAAATTATTTGCATAATATGTAATTAAGTATAAGTAAATTCAAGCGCCCACATATTTACCTATAATAGGGCTGGGTTAGACGTACAGAAAATTAACTTTATTGAATTGAGTTAAGAACTAAAGTTACTGATGTTACAGTTTTGTGGATTTACTTAAAATATAATTATTTGGAATTTTATAGTAAGATACAACGGTTTTTTTAATGGGATAAGACAAAAAGTCGTTCTTCTCTGCTGGTGCTAGACCTAGGTATACATTGTATAAATATATAACTGGCGATTATGGGCATTTACCTCGTAAATAGGTGGACTGAGATAGGGCTGATGGTGTATAAAATTGTAATAAAAAATATCTCCGGACCCGAAACTACATGACTAAGAATATTCTCATTTATATAAAAAAAAATCCCATTCCGAAACATTCCCTAAGGACACCACTAATCATGATTCGTGCGGCGATACGAAATAATCTATTTCGAATTACGAAGAGGCCCAATCGGAAAAGGTCAACGGTCGTTGATTAAAAAAATATCAATCGGTTTATTCGGCGGTTCATTTAAAGCTCCAGTTAATAATTAAATTCTCGACGTCTATTCGTTATTCGTGGTAAATGTGCTCGAAAATGTTTTTGCAATGTCGTTTTAAGATTGAAGTATATACCCAATATACCCATATGTTTCTAGCAAACTCAATTGGCTTACCCAGTCGGAAGTTCTGAGGAGAATAAAAAAACCGGCCAAGAGCATGTCGGGCCATGCTCAATGAAGGGTTCCGTAGTTATTCAAAAACGGCTGGGCCGATTATGTTCGAAATACTTTTTCATCACACTTGCTGTCTAAGCGCGCCATTGCTTGCGCGCGTAGCGGGAGTAATAGAAAAGTGGAATTCCCTAGGGAGTAATAGAAATGTCAGTACGTCATTTAATAATATTATGTCTTAAAACATATTTTTTTGTCGGCAAGTGTGATGAAAAACGTTGTATGCGTCACGGTCGGTAAGCGGAATACTAACTCGAGTCATAAAAGCCCTCCGCCTGACGGCGTCGGGCTTCTAACACTCTCGTTAGCAATTCCGTACTTACCTCCCTTGATGCACAATGTACTATTATTTTAAAGTATTCTATAAGCCCACTATTCATGATTTTTTTTTTATATTTTTTGGACCTACGGATCAAAAGTTGAAGGGGGGACACTGTTTTTTTCTTCTGGAGTGATTATCTCCGAAAATATTGACTTAAGAAAAAAAAAAAATTAAGGCCCTTATTCTCTTTAAGAGACCTATTTAATGATACCTCACGCTAAACGTTTGCAGCAAATAAAAAAATCATCCCAACTTCACCCATTGGGGAGGTATCCGAAAAAAAAATCTAGGTTTTATTGTACTACTTTATTGGCATGATTAATATGTATACCTGTACTAAATTGCAGATTTCTAGTACTAACGGCCACTGAGCTATGCTGCGGACAGACGGGCAGCCGGACAGACGGACATGGCGTAACTAGTATAACGTTTTTGCCATTTTGGCTACGGAACCCTAAAAACATAAAGTCGAATTGAGAACCTATTCTCTTTTTGAAGTCGGTTGAAAAGTAACAAAATTATTACAGTAACCTTTTCAAGCCATTATTTTTCACGAGTATACCTGATTTATTTGTTTAAAGATACATTTCTCTATATACATTCTAAGGAAGCAGCCTTTTTATTCACCAAGAATTACAAAAGCCCCCCTTTTTAAATATAACGTACGGCCGTTCACAGATATATAATAAAGACAGGAGAGTCTTATATTAATTAAGTATATTTGAGCATCTACGTAATCTTCTTAAAGGGCTAGGCCAGACATGTATACGTGACTTAATTTTCATTAACTAATAATATAAAAACAAACCAAAGAATTGGTACTAGTAGGTAGTTGACGTTACAGCCGCGTGGATTCATCCGGGAGATTAGCGTGAATTGTGTTTGTCGCATTAATTTTAATATTACCACCAAAACTGGATTTAATATATTTATATAGTAATTTTATTTTTAGATAAAAAATACTAGCGTTATTCACTGAAAAAAATCGGTATAGGGAAACCTAACCTAGTCTTATTCATATAATATTTATATCTACTAAATTACTAAACAGACGTTGTGGATTTATAAAAAGGAAAATAAGTTTTTTTTTTATTGATGTAAGTGTTTTTCTCAAATGAAAAACCAGCAATATTAATAAAACGGCAGCTGAATACGTATGAAATAGTTTCACATATAATAAAACTACAGAACACCGAATATTTGTAAATAACAGCAAAGCGATTGTGTACAAGTAACAGGGCTATGATTAGCAAATATCGTGATAGCTCGTGCTAATGCCATTACAAAAAAATATCAATTAATTACTCGCACACATTTCCAGTCTATAAAATTAACCAGTCTCTCTCACGTCGTTAACGCAGTGAACAAACACAAATGCAGAAACTAGAACTAGGGCACGCAGTTTCTATGGCTTTAGGCGTCCCTAAGAAGGGTCGTAGGTACCCGTAATAACGATCCTCTATTACGCAGAACATACAGGACGGGACGTCTAATACTTGTCGCAAAACTAACTGGCGACTGAAGGCATGATGCTTTCAATTTCACTCTAACCTAGTTCTGTTAATTGTAACAGAAATAGTAATATAGGTTATATGCCATCAGTTGCCAGATAGTTTTGCGGCAAGTATAGTCACCGCGGGAGTTTTTGTGACGACTGACTGCCATAATGCTTACAATATATTGTATGGTATTGTTTGTATGTTTTCTTGACACATATACTCTGTCATCATGTGACTAATAGTAAACCAAACTGCAAAGACAAGGTCGACGTTAAGAAGGTGACTTTTAGAAACACCACAACAAATGCAATACTCATGATGACGGTTTACATGAAATACACAAAAGTGACGACACATTTGTACACTGCCAAATGAGTTTTTTCCAATTTCCAATAGAAATTCTGTACGACAATTACTGCAATATATATTACTTAGTTATCTAGTATATAATAATTTCTTCGTGTATTTTGTCTTGCAAAATGTATAATAATTTATTATAATTACAGTCATCATCCCTATTCCAAGCACTCGGTAATTTATGAATACTGTTGCACCTCTTTGGTGTTGGGAATAAGCAACGAAGCAGCCTGTCCACATTGTGGAAGAGACGAAACTAGCTAGCATGTCTTTGCTGAATGCGTCATGTACGCAGCAGCGAGATATGACGTGTTTGGCAGGGATAGGCTGGAGGAGAAGGAACTCAGGGAGGTCGACCTTAGAGACGTCCTGCGGTTCTGCAGGAAAATTGGAAAGGCCAGAGGGAAGTATTGGGGGAACGCTACCGGTACTCTAACTTCCAGCTAAGGGAAATGGGGTGAATGAGCATATTGGATGCACGACAGCCCGCTCGAGTCCGGTCGAGCGTCCCTCCATAACAAAACATGCACCTCTTCGAACGGTTTTTCCAGGTGGCTCGCGAATCAAGCGGCACCGCCCAATCCGGTCATCCTGTGTGTTTTCGCCTTACACAGCGAAGGGCGGGAAACACTTCAAAACGCTGTTTGCTATTTTGAGCAAAGCAAGATTCTGAGATTTGTCTCGCGAGGGGAGGTTTTCATCTTATGAAAATAATTTGGCAAGTTCGTTAGTGGATACTTGAGAATTCGCAAAATTAATAAGCCCCTTGGGTTTTGACGTAGTAATAACATAGCGTAATCCTATTATATTGGAAGGGTTTTTGCCAAAATCTGTGTAAGAGCAGATCTGTGCAGAAATTTCATGATTAAAAAACAGTAACACCTACTTTTAAGATCTGTAATTGAGTATTTTTTATTTATAAA
Source organism: Thaumatotibia leucotreta (assembly GCA_025490895.1). Lineage (NCBI taxonomy): Eukaryota > Metazoa > Arthropoda > Insecta > Lepidoptera > Tortricidae > Thaumatotibia > Thaumatotibia leucotreta. The sequence goes on along the minus strand of JALPQI010013536.1, from coordinate 3,191 downwards.
CGTCTGGTAGAAATAGATATATTTTCTTTCTACACTGCTACACGTACAAGTACATGTGTTTGTTTGTGGTGTGTGATAATACAAATTGTAAAGAATACTTTATTTTACTATGGGGTTGTATGATGTTTTCTATCTGCTAGAAAGAAGAAGAGGAACGCATTATGTGTGTTAATTCCAAATTGAAGGCCATGTAATAATAATAAATATGTAAGTTGATGCACATTCTGTAAAATTTATTTATGTTTAATAGACTTTAAAAAAAGGAGGAACTTCTCAATTCGACTGGCTTTTTTGTATGTATGTTACTAGATATTTCCGAGAATGATGACCCGAAAAAACCGTGTTTTTTATCGTTTCGACGTAATGAATAATCGTGGAGAAATCGGTTATAATTTGGTGATTATACTTATTATCAAGCCGGAATCAGAAAGGGATTCGATAGTACTGTGGGCACAACAAATAACACAACATTTAGGTACCAAGAAAAGAGTCGTTTATAGATGTAGTGAGTGATTAATCAAACTATTTTCTGTAATTCTCTACACTTAAACTACAATTTATGTACATAGATTAAATCTAACTAATCTACTTAACCTAACCTATATCTAAGATTGGTCCTTGTGGCATTGTACCGAGGATGCTGGCGGCATTTCCTCGCTGTATCGCAATACTGATGCGTTGTGCGAGGAAGTCGCCAGCTCTTCGGTCTTTAGTTACATCAACCAACCTTAAACCATAAATATATATATGAATATAAGTACGAATATATCCCAGATTGACTTATACACTATTGTGTCAACAGTACTTTCTAATCCCATTCTAATCGCGGTTTGATAATACCGTACTAGGTATTTGTTAAATAGACAGGTGTGTCACTTGCAGTGTCAGTGTGTGTCATTTGTAAAATAACCGTTATGTCTTTCAAATGTATTTCTCCATATTTTAAAACTGCTCGGACCTCATCAAATACGTTCAACTGGCGTGAACATTTGACAACCTACGACAGGAATGGGAGACAAAAATAGAATGCTACGCAAATTTTAAAAATATAACCGTATTCGTCGATTCACTGCTTCGTATTTCGCAGACGTACAGCGGCCCTACCGCGAACTTCGAAATCCGCAAATTTGGAGAATTTGTCTCGCTCACTTTAAAGACACCTTGGTTGGAGTGACACAGAAAAATCCACGAAATGAACGAATTTCGATTTTCGTAGTAATAGGTCAGGCGCTATCATCAGTACCCACCTAACTTCTTCTTCACTTCATCAGCCTATGTTAGTCCACTGCTGAACGTAGGCCTCTCCTATTAACTATGCGTATATACGCATTAGGAGGTAAATCCCCATAATCGCCACGCTGGGCAAGCGGATTGCAGTAATGTGTCCACTATGATGTTGATGACGCTGCTGCCCGTCATCCATCCTTTATCAAATAGTGGTCAGTGACACTTCAATCCCTTAGTCGACTCTTACGACACCCGCAGGAGGAGTTGGGGTGGTGAAAAATGTATTCTTACTGCCGTCACCACACAGTCAGTAGCCATACAGTTGCCATCAAATATACCAGGGTCGCAAAAATCTAAGCAGGCCTCTTATAAAGTCTCCTATATAATTATGACTTAATTGATATGTAACTTAAGGACCAATAAACACATAATTTATGTGATTTTTTTGTTGTCTCCATAGTGAAAGTTACTCAGTGTGAGCATCCCTGTGTTCTTAGCCAAGTTGCCAATCGTTAACGCTTAGTAGCGTATCGTAGTTTTCCCTCTCTGTAACTCCATCATATTAGTGCGACAAAAACAGTTTCCTTTCGCTTACGATTGACGATTAAGCGCTAGCGATTGGCAACTTGTCTAAGCACCCTGGATGAATAGTCATATTGCCAATCGTTAACGCTTAGTAGCGTATCGTAGTTTTCCCTCTCTGTCACTTCATCATATTAGTGCGACAAAGACAGTTGCCTTTCGCTTACGATTGACTATTAAGCGTTAGCGATTGGCAACTTGTCTAAGCACCCTGGTATCCAGTTCACTCTTACTCTACGACCGAGATGTCATCCTGTATTAACTACAAACCATATAATAATTCCAAGAATTTTCAATCAATAGCTATGTAACGTAGGGGTAGATACAGTATTGTTGCTGCGGAAAATGAACGAAGAAAGATTGTACGCTTTAATTCAAGATTTTCTTCCTGGCAACAAATCCTTTTAGAGACTCCTTGTTGCTATGTCCTTTTGTTGTGTAACGTTAGGGGACTTTTTAAAAACCTGCACACAAAAGAGCAGAATTATGTTAACGTTTCTTCACCTTCAATCGTTGACATAAGGTTTGAAATTGTTCAAATATTTATGCCAACTGTAAATCATATCGATGGCTTAAGTTTGCCTTACCTCAAACACAGTATAATCTAGAATGCAATGTTATGTAAAATAAATAAATAGATATCTTGTGACATCTTACACAAATCGACTTAGTCCCACGGTAAGCTCAATTAAGGCCTGTGATGTGGGTACCCAGCGACGGTATATACAATAGATAGATACATATAGCAGAGTTGGGCAAAAAGTAATATGATTACTCCTTCCGATTACTTTTGTATGCGTACTTTGTAATATATATTACAAAGTACACATACAAATGTAGTATACAGAAGTAATCATATTACTTTTTGCCCAACTCTGACATATAGATACTTATATATACATAGGCAACCACGACCAAGGGACACATTTTTGTGGTAAATGCACCAATCAATAATGCCCTCGCCGGGACTCGAACCCGGAACCTCCAGCTTCGTAGGCAGGGCCTATGGCTGTCTATGTATTTAAGTATCTATATGTATCTATCTATTACATATATCGTCGCCTAGTACCCACATCACAAGCCTTAATTGAGCTTACCGTGGGACTAGGTTGATTTGTGTAAGATGTCCCAAGATATTAATTTAAATTACGACAAGGTAGTGTCTTGAGATGCCGCATTTTTATGATAAGCATGCATGCATGCAGCCTATGATAGTCCACTGCAGGATGTAGGCATCTCCTATTAACTATGCTTTACGCATTAGGAGGTAAATGCCAATAATCGCCACGCTGGGCAAGTGGATTGGCGATGGCAGTAATGTGTCCACTATGATGACGCTGCTGCCCATCATCAATCTTTTATCAAATAATGGTCAGTGACAC
>JALPQI010013535.1:0-41263 GCA_025490895.1 Thaumatotibia leucotreta | reverse complement strand
CTGCTTCCCATCATCAATCTTTGATAATGTTCAGTGACAGTTCAATCCCTTAGCCGACTCTTACGACACCCACGAGAAAAGTTGGGGTGGTGACAAATGTATATTTTTCTGCCGTCACCACGCGGCATTTAGCTTATTTAAGGTGATTACTTGCGTTCTTTTAAAACAGTCCCACCTAAAAGAGACACCTTTAGAAATCTTACATAACAGTCATTTCTCCATTAAATGAAAATAATATTTTATCCTGCGACCATATATAACATGGACGTCTAACGCCAGCTCAAAAATGCACCCAAAAGCAATTGTTCAATTGTGCCAAGATGGGCAGGACATAGCGCTTTTCTTAACACCGCGCATATTTCAGCGCAACATCTTCGACAAATGTTTATAGAATATAGCCATTCAAAACTTTAAGGGACCAATCATAACAATTTTTAAATGGTGGTTTAAGTTTTTATACGTTGATATTGACATTTATTACCGTGATGCATTGAAGAGGGGGTGACAGTTGTCAACTAAAATTGAGGACCGTTTTTGAAAGGCAATTTAATATGGCGTGCGGCTTCCATGTTTAATTTGTTCGTAGAATTTATCCCTTTGCAATGAGACATTTCAGAGTGCAGGAGGATATGTCATGGTAACTCTGAAATGTGTTCAGGGAAAGGGACATAGATATACGACTCGTATAGCCTTGTCCCTTTCTCTCGACCTAAACTGAATCGCATTATTTACCTGTCAATTCTTATTAAACTCGATTGAAAAAAGGCCCAAGTCTCAATAAAATCCTATTAAAAACAGACCTTTTCTCAGAGACCATTCCATTGTACGCTGCGATTAATTTCAGCTATTTTCTAAAAGATCCCTCACATCCAGGATTGTAATATAACAGGAATTATATTATCTTTGTACTGTAACGGAATTGCAGTTTAGTTCTCGTATTTATCATTGGGTTTTGTCGGATTGGATTAAGGGATGTTTGTTTGCGAGATGGAAATTGGAATTGTGGAGAACAGAGACGTTGTAGATCATCTTAGGAGGAACTAATCGCAAAATTTTGTCTCATCTCTGCTGAACGGAGGCTTATCCCACAAATACTGCCACAATGATCGGTCCGTCCGACACCCCGCATCCAGCGGACTCTCTGCCCGTTCCGGTAAGAGGACGCCACTCGATGGCCAACGGCCATCGGTTCTACGGTGCAATGCGTCATATTGGAGCGAGTCTGCAGTGTTATTCACTAAGGAAACCGCCTTGCTAACAGCGCTGTGTCAGCGCTGCGGCAGCGTCGATCCTAAAAATGGTATTCACTAATGCACTTTAAACTACACTCGCGCTCGGCGACGAATGCGGCGTGAGCTGGAACTACACTGTATCGATTGTTACCGCCCACAGTTCGACGACGAGCTGTTCTACGTTATTGAATACCGTTTTTCGCAGCGCTGCGCTCTACGTCGAAGTGAAGGCTGTCTCGTCGTCGAGCTCGTTGACGAACGCAGCGACGAATGTGTGAATAAGAGAATAGCATTGCTGATGACCTTCTTTACGCATCGAGTAAAACCTAACGTTACCGATACTTGCAAAGTCACGGTACAGCTACTGTGGTCACAAGTGTATGTAAAATTACTATGATATAAATATCTGTGTTCCTACCTCATGTAATTGTGTGAAATGTAAATTTGTATTGACATTTACCAATAAATTATCTGAATCTAAATCTTAGAATGCCGCAATTTGTAAAAAAAAATTTTTTTTCTTTATTTTCTAACTGAACAATTTACCTATACAGGGCGTCCCGAAGTTATGGGACATGAAGGCAAAGTACCTTAAATATCGTAAATAGTGTATTTTGCTGAAAGAAGACTTAATGTTATTTTTAATATTTAGTAATAGTGCATTCAACGTTTTTCAAAAAATTACTTGCTTCACCCGGAAATCGAACCAACCACAATTTTTTTTTAATTTTGAACCAAACTTGTTCGGTTATTATTTTAGTTTTAGATACTATGTTTCTTAAGAAAAAATATTATTTTTTATCCATTCTTTCTAATGACATCATAAAATTAAGAAAAAATTGTTTTGTATTATAGTAGGTTCGATGCCTAGAAAAAGCATTGTTTTATATTTTTTTAATGCAGTATTATTTAATTTTCAAAATAAAATAAAGTCTTCTTTCAGCAAAATATCCTATCCACGACATTGGGGAGCCCTGTATTCATAAATGAAATCTAACTAACCTAACCTAATTGGCCCTTACGGCATTGTACCAAGAATGCTGGCGTCATTTCCTCGCTGTATCACAACACTGATGTCTTGCGAGGTACCGGCCAGCTCTTCGGTCTTTAGTTACGAGTCAACCTTAGCAGTTAGCGATTGTTAAACAGACGAGAACGTGTGGTGACGGCAATAAGAATACATTTGTCACCATCCCAACTCCTCCTGCGGGTGTCGCAAGAGTCGACTAAGGGATTGAAGTGTCACTGACCACTATTTGATAAATATTAATGATGGGCAGCAGCGTCATCATGGTGGACACATTGCTGCGATCGCCAATTCGCTTGCCCAGCGTGGCGATTATGGGCATTTAATACCTCCTAATGCGTCTATACGCATAGTTAATAGGAGAGGCCTACGTCCAACAGTGGACTATCATAGGCTGATGATGAAACAAGACGAGTGTTGGGAAAAAATCTCTGTACCTATATGACTTACTCCAACGACTCCGGACCCTTTTACCTACAAAATGACACAATTCTCATTCCTACGCGTAAATAAACGCCAGTGTAGCCTCGCGGCGGATATTGCCGCGCGTGACTCGGCATTATTGCGACTTGGCCGTTTTTACTGCGCGGCCTTATCGAAATCCGTATTTGAAACATCCCTTTCTGACACTCGTACTTTTTAATAGGAGTGACAGAGAGAATTTGTTTGAATTTACGATTTTTGCGGTAATGTTTTGGCTTGTAATGCCTTAAGTGAGATTTTATGGAGTTTAAGAATTGTTTTGATAAAAATGGCGGATATATTTCGAGTGAATTCTCAAATTTGAACTTTATGTCTGTTAGAAACGCTTGGTTTAAGAACGTTTGTTTGGGGATTTCAATCGTTTTTGGGCAAAAGTGACTTTTGTTACAGTGAGTTTTGCTGACTAGTATGAAATTATTTCGTTTGTGGCCATTAAAAGTCGTTATTTTGACTTTAATTGCTTTGACTGACTGAAGGATTTTAAACAAATTACTAATTTAAATGATCGGCCTTGCGATACAGTGAGGAAATGCCGCCAGCATACTCGGTATAGTTTCGAATCGGATTTGCGATTGCAGTAATGTGTCCACTATGATGACGCTGCTGCCCATCATCAATCTTTTATCAAATAGTGGTCAGTGACACTTCAATCCCTTAATCGACTCTTACGACACCCGCAAAGAGGAGTTGGGGTGGTGACAAACGTATTCTTACTGCCGTCACCACACGACACGTCCCATGATATGTATTTTATTAAATAAGCTAGGTATCCTAACAGAGTCGGCGAGTAATCTCCCGCACCACAACTCGGTTCGTTTGGTTAGTGTCGCGAACTGCAAACATTCCCGAGTGCATTCCACATGCAACTATGTGCAGGATAGACATCGTCTCAGTGTAGTTAAAAGAAATCTAAATGCACAGATCAGCCAGTGCTCCTTCCCACCTTTCTAGAACCAGCAAATAGGAAGGTGCGGATGCGAAGGCGGCCGAACATCGCAACAAATTTAAATACTCGGGTCTCGGCTTCGGCTATTATATTCACACTGTTCGAGGTCACATAACTTTTTTAAAGACCTATCGAAGCGACTTGTAGACGCAACTGGCGACCGCCGTGCTGGCATTAGTATCGCGATACAGCGAGGTATTGCTGCCAGCATCATTGGCACCATGCCGCAGGGGCCCAACTTTGTAGATTTTTATTTTAGTCATATCATGCTGAGATGAGACCATTTCGTGGCACATTTTCTTTTTTTTTGTATATTGTCATATTTACTTCGTCCTTTAATGTGTGTCATGAATAAATTATTTTTTTCTATTACTATTTTTTTATTTCGTTTTAATTTGATAGGTTACTTTAGTTTTAGTTCTAATTTATTGCTTTAGTTTATTTAGTTTTAATTTGATAATGCAAAAAATATGTACAATGGGTCTCAAAGTATTAATCAGTACGTATATACTTATACAGTGTGCTACCATCTTGCAATCATCATCATCATCATGTCAGCCGAAAGATTGCCACAATGACCGGTCTTGTGCCACCCGCATCCAGCGGACTCCTGTGGCCTTCACCAGGTCATCAGTCCACCTTGTGGGGGGCCTACCCACGCTGCGCCTTCCGGTACGTGGCCGCCACTCAAGAACCTTCCCGCCCATCGGTTCTACGCGCAATGTGCCCCGCCCACTGCCACTTCAGTTTAGCGATTCGAGCCATCTTGCAAGCTTTTATTAAAATCGAGGAATAAGATGTAGACTTGTGAGCATCTAAAAGTTTATTAACTTTCTTAGAAAAGTGTAGTGAGATACAATGTACTTTAAAATGAAGACTTGACTAGCCCAGTCGCAGTATTTGACAAATAGTGGTACATACGTTACATTGATCGCTATCCTTGAAGCGAACGCTCTGGAAGTGATAGGGTAAGAGCAATGGATGGATCCACCCTATTTGTCCTACAAACAGCTTCGTCTCACTTTACCTCACAGTCTCACATTTCTATTACGTTTTTTCTGCATTTGTATTTAAAGAACTTTAATCACAGTCTCACATTTCTATTACGTTTTTTCTGCATTTGTATTTAACAAAAGTCACTTTTGCCCAAAAACGATTGAAATCCCCAAACAAACGTTCTTAAACCAAGCGTTTCTAACAGACATAAAGTTCAAATTTGAGAATTCACTCGAAATATATCCGCCATTTTTATCAAAACAATTCTTAAACTCCATAAAATCTCACTTAAGGCATTACAAGCCAAAACATTACCGCAAAAATCGTAAATTCAAACAAATTCTCTCTGTCACTCCTATTAAAAAGTACGAGTGTCAGAAAGGGATGTTTCAAATACGGATTTCGATAAGGCCGCGCAGTAAAAACGGCCAAGTCGCAATAATGCCGAGTCACGCGCGGCAATATCCGCCGCGAGGCTACACTGGCGTTTATTTACGCGTAGGAATGAGAATTGTGTCATTTTGTAGGTAAAAGGGTCCGGAGTCGTTGGAGTAAGTCATATAGGTACAGAGATTTTTTCCCAACACTCGTCTTGTTTCATCATCAGCCTATGATAGTCCACTGTTGGACGTAGGCCTCTCCTATTAACTATGCGTATAGACGCATTAGGAGGTATTAAATGCCCATAATCGCCACGCTGGGCAAGCGAATTGGCGATCGCAGCAATGTGTCCACCATGATGACGCTGCTGCCCATCATTAATATTTATCAAATAGTGGTCAGTGACACTTCAATCCCTTAGTCGACTCTTGCGACACCCGCAGGAGGAGTTGGGATGGTGACAAATGTATTCTTATTGCCGTCACCACACGTTCTCGTCTGTTTAACAATCGCTAACTGCTAAGGTTGACTCGTAACTAAAGACCGAAGAGCTGGCCGGTACCTCGCAAGACATCAGTGTTGTGATACAGCGAGGAAATGACGCCAGCATTCTTGGTACAATGCCGTAAGGGCCAATTAGGTTAGGTTAGTTAGATTTCATTTATGAATACAGGGCTCCCCAATGTCGTGGATAGGATATTTTGCTGAAAGAAGACTTTATTTTATTTTGAAAATTAAATAATACTGCATTAAAAAAATATAAAACAATGCTTTTTCTAGGCATCGAACCTACTATAATACAAAACAATTTTTTCTTAATTTTATGATGTCATTAGAAAGAATGGATAAAAAATAATATTTTTTCTTAAGAAACATAGTATCTAAAACTAAAATAATAACCGAACAAGTTTGGTTCAAAATTAAAAAAAAATTGTGGTTGGTTCGATTTCCGGGTGAAGCAAGTAATTTTTTGAAAAACGTTGAATGCACTATTACTAAATATTAAAAATAACATTAAGTCTTCTTTCAGCAAAATACACTATTTACGATATTTAAGGTACTTTGCCTTCATGTCCCATAACTTCGGGACGCCCTGTATAGGTAAATTGTTCAGTTAGAAAATAAAGAAAAAAAATTTTTTTTACAAATTGCGGCATTCTAAGATTTAGATTCAGATAATTTATTGGTAAATGTCAATACAAATTTACATTTCACACAATTACATGAGGTAGGAACACAGATATTTATATCATAGTAATTTTACATACACTTGTGACCACAGTAGCTGTACCGTGACTTTGCAAGTATCGGTAACGTTAGGTTTTACTCGATGCGTAAAGAAGGTCATCAGCAATGCTATTCTCTTATTCACACATTCGTCGCTGCGTTCGTCAACGAGCTCGACGACGAGACAGCCTTCACTTCGACGTAGAGCGCAGCGCTGCGAAAAACGGTATTCAATAACGTAGAACAGCTCGTCGTCGAACTGTGGGCGGTAACAATCGATACAGTGTAGTTCCAGCTCACGCCGCATTCGTCGCCGAGCGCGAGTGTAGTTTAAAGTGCATTAGTGAATACCATTTTTAGGATCGACGCTGCCGCAGCGCTGACACAGCGCTGTTAGCAAGGCGGTTTCCTTAGTGAATAACACTGCAGACTCGCTCCAATATGACGCATTGCACCGTAGAACCGATGGCCGTTGGCCATCGAGTGGCGTCCTCTTACCGGAACGGGCAGAGAGTCCGCTGGATGCGGGGTGTCGGACGGACCGATCATTGTGGCAGTATTTGTGGGATAAGCCTCCGTTCAGCAGAGATGAGACAAAATTTTGCGATTAGTTCCTCCTAAGATGATCTACAACGTCTCTGTTCTCCACAATTCCAATTTCCATCTCGCAAACAAACATCCCTTAATCCAATCCGACAAAACCCAATGATAAATACGAGAACTAAACTGCAATTCCGTTACAGTACAAAGATAATATAATTCCTGTTATATTACAATCCTGGATGTGAGGGATCTTTTAGAAAATAGCTGAAATTAATCGCAGCGTACAATGGAATGGTCTCTGAGAAAAGGTCTGTTTTTAATAGGATTTTATTGAGACTTGGGCCTTTTTTCAATCGAGTTTAATAAGAATTGACAGGTAAATAATGCGATTCAGTTTAGGTCGAGAGAAAGGGACAAGGCTATACGAGTCGTATATCTATGTCCCTTTCCCTGAACACATTTCAGAGTTACCATGACATATCCTCCTGCACTCTGAAATGTCTCATTGCAAAGGGATAAATTCTACGAACAAATTAAACATGGAAGCCGCACGCCATATTAAATTGCCTTTCAAAAACGGTCCTCAATTTTAGTTGACAACTGTCACCCCCTCTTCAATGCATCACGGTAATAAATGTCAATATCAACGTATAAAAACTTAAACCACCATTTAAAAATTGTTATGATTGGTCCCTTAAAGTTTTGAATGGCTATATTCTATAAACATTTGTCGAAGATGTTGCGCTGAAATATGCGCGGTGTTAAGAAAAGCGCTATGTCCTGCCCATCTTGGCACAATTGAACAATTGCTTTTGGGTGCATTTTTGAGCTGGCGTTAGACGTCCATGTTATATATGGTCGCAGGATAAAATATTATTTTCATTTAATGGAGAAATGACTGTTATGTAAGATTTCTAAAGGTGTCTCTTTTAGGTGGGACTGTTTTAAAAGAACGCAAGTAATCACCTTAAATAAGCTAAATGCCGCGTGGTGACGGCAGAAAAATATACATTTGTCACCACCCCAACTTTTCTCGTGGGTGTCGTAAGAGTCGGCTAAGGGATTGAACTGTCACTGAACATTATCAAAGATTGATGATGGGAAGCAGTATCATGAATCATAGACACACTACTGTGATCGCTAACCCGCTATCTTCAAGCATTTACCTCCTAATGTGTCCATACGCATACGTAAACAAGAGGCCGTTCTCCAGCAGTGGACTTACAGGCTGACGATGTGATGTAAAGCTAAATCCCAGAGAGTCAGGCTTAATCTCCAATCTATAGAAGTATTACTATGCTCTAATTTACCGCCATTTGTCATATCCGTCAACAGTTGCTGTGGAAAGGCAGCAATCACAATCAATCACATTTTTTCATTCCAGATAAATCATTGGGTCCAAATTATTTTTTCACGACACTGTTCGTAAAGTGGTGATTGTTTGACTAAACACAGTACGGAAAGTTGCTTATATTAGTTGTATAGCTGTCAAATCTTGATAGCTGTACATCTATGAACGTCACGAATAGTACAGTCGCCATCAGATATATGGTAGCGGTCAAGGTCCCCAAATAAATCGGAGCAACGTAAAATTTCAATAAATTCGTTACGTGAGAAAAGGGCAATAAATTAGAGGCATGTAATTCGTCACAAATTTAGGAGCAACCACTTTTCAATGAATTCGTAACGTATAATTAGGCAAAAATATCGGAACACAGAGATAATCAGAAATATCTGAGCAGTCCCTTTAGTACCGTTTGGTAACCAAAGTTTCGTAACCAGCTACAAAATGGGAATCGAGATTCCTGAATCGTAACCGGTTACGTAATGGGCCAGCGTGATACCGTTTGGTAACCAATATTACGTAACCAGCTACAAAATGGGAATCGAGATTCCTGAATCGTAACCGGTTACGTAATGGGGCAGCGTGGTATCGCTTGGTAACCAAAGTTTCGTAACCAGCTACAAAATGGGAATCGATATTCCTGAATCGTAACCGGTTACGTAATGGGCCAGCGTGGTACCGTTTGGTAACCAAAGTTTCGTAAAAAGATACAAAATGGGAATCGAGATTCCTGAATCGTAACCGGTTACGTAATGGGCCAGCGTGGTACCGTTTGGTAACCAATATTTCGTAACCAGCTACAAACATTTTAACAGCGTATTTCTAATATTTTTTTCAAAAAATATTCTTCATCAAAACTAGTATAAAAACAAAGTTTTCATTGCAATTTTTTTTCACCTTTTTCTCTAGTCAAACTTAATTATGTCATATTTATTGGCTGACATTTAAAAAATATGAAAAAATTTCACGGAACAACTTAAAATTAAAAAATAAACCTATTAGACAACTTTTTATTCTAATGATATTTTACTCAACGAGTAGTAGGGTGCGTCTCACGAGATATAACTACAAAATATATATTTTCATATTAATAACGTTCACAAGGTATAATGAAAGTTTGCTCTAACATCAAAATCTTTATTTACGAGTATTATTAGGAATAACAATCAATTTATATATTACTCATTAAGTATACAGATTTTTTATATAAGATTCAAATGCTCTAAATTTAGTTTATGTACACTAATATTATAAAGAGGAAAACTTTGTTTGTTTGGTTGTATTGAATAGGCTCAAAAACTACTGGACCGATTTGAAAAATTCTTTCACCATTCGAAAACTACTTTTTTCACGAGTAACATAGGGTACATTTTATTTTGAGAAAAAGTAGGGTTCCGTAAGATATTTGGGGTTTCCCGGGCGAAGCCGGAGCGGGCCGCTAGTATAACATACATAACGTATATCGATCATGTTCTCTACTAACTTTTTGCATAATGATTAAAATGATGAATAATGAAAAAGTGCCAATTAGTAACCAGTTACAATACGGGATTCATTTTCCCGTTTCGAAGCTGGCTACCAAACGTGGTTACAAATCGGTAATGAAAAAGTGCCAATTAGTAACCAGTTACAATACGGGATTAATTTTCCCGTTTCGAAGCTGGCTACCAAACGTGGTTACAAATCGGAAATGAAAAAGTGCCAATTAGTAACCAGTTACAATACGGGATTTATTTTCCCGTTTCGTAGCTGGCTACCAAACGTGGTTACATATCGGTAATGAAAAAGTGCCAATTTGAAGCCAGTTACGAATTGGGATTTTATTCCCATTTCGAAGCTGGTTACAAAATTTTGGTTACGAAACGGTACTAAAGGGTAACAGTGATATTTTACAATTCTCACACTTGTAATTATGGTGAAATAGGTCGCAGACGATACATAAATACATATAACGGAATCCATTCGTTTGATTATTTACATAGCTCACATACAGGGTGTAAGTCTAATACGGGCGAAGCTCTTAACGGGTATTAGTTTACGACATAATAAGTACATTGAAATAACTTTTACTTAAAATTAGAGCAACAAAATTTTCCATACGAAATAATTCGGCGCGCAATGTAGAGCAACATACGCAAGTTAAGCACTCGTTGACAGCTAATTTCAAAGGCAGATGACATAAATGCCATATCAACAATAACAAATGTTCGTACCTACATTGCTGCTCCGATAATCTTAAAAAAATTCTGTGGGGTCTAAATTAAGAGTAATTTAAAAAAAACCTTGTAATCCATGATTACACTAATGAATCCCATGCCTGGTTTAATTGATCGCCCGTATTAGATTTACACACTGTATGTTTCACATAGGTTATGTAGGTATGTAATTTACCTTGATAGATGGTGCAGCGTTGGGGAGAGGAAAGTTATGTGACCAAGTCTGGTTTATTACGATAGTTAACAGGTGTCGCAGGAAGCAAGCCGGAATTGGAACCTCAAATGACATAATTCTCGGCTTACAAAATGGGAACAATAAAGTGGTAGTGGGACATATTAGCTGAACCTTTTTTTATATCACAGCCGTGGCAAACGAACATACAGCCAGTTTGAGCATCTAAAATTCTTTCTTCATCATCAGCCTATCGCAGTCCACTGCTGGACGTAAGCATCTCCCATTAACTATGCGTATAAACGCATTAGGAGGTAAATGTCCACAATCGCCACACGGATTGGTGATTGCAGTAATGTGTCCTTTATGATGACGCTGCTGCCCATCATCAATCTTCTATCAAAGAATGACACCTCAATGACTTCAATACCTTAGTCGACTCTTACGACACCCGCAGGAAGAGTTGAGAATGTAATGTATTCTTATTGCCGTCACTATTTGTTGATTCTTTACTTTTAGATTTTTGTTTTTTTACTTTATGTAAGTTATAAGGACGGGGATAGCCCCTATCACTAACTCAAATAATAATATCTCAATCCTTAGTATCTTAGACTAAGGAATGAGATAGTGGTATTCACCTCTCGTTCCTTAGTATAGCTCCGTCCCTATAACTTACGTAAGAACTTACAGGTGTATAGTTAGCCTTAGGTAAGTAAATAAATAAAGGTAAACAATTTGTAAATTTTCGGGTAATTTTAAAATCTATTGATTAATCAACCAAATACCGCACCTGGATGCTTAGCCAAGTTGCCAATCGCTACCGCTTAGTCCCGTATCGTATTTTCCCTCTTTGTCGCTCTTTTGTATTAGTGCGACAAAGACAGTTAGCTGCCTTTCGTTTACGATTGACACCCTGGAACTATCACCGACCGAACTGATTTTAGTCTACTTTATTTGATCGTGTCATGTGTAATGTTACACGGTGTTTCATGAGTTAATCCGAGTAAATAATCTGGCAAACACCATCAATAAAAACATACTGAACAACAAAATAGCGCTGTCCTTTCGATAATTACAGTGATAATTTTAACTAACGGGCAATTATATCTGGAAAGGGAAAGTCAGTCCTTAAAGAAACTTGACTCAGCCGAAATAAACAGAAACTTTTTTGCAGAAAAAACAAAGTTGGATTCCTGGGAGTAATATAAACTCAAACAGAGGGCGAAACAATTTACAAGTATTTGATTCTTTAACGACTTTTTAAACACATTTAGAGGAAATTTCAAATTGTTAAACGAAATGCGTTTACTTATCAATTTTCATGGGATTCAATAATATTGTTAGACAGCCAATTAACATAATATCCCTACTCCAATATTATATGGTTTTAGAACTATGTTGCTCTTTTAAATATCAGCTTGAAATTCGATAAACAATTTATGATAATAAAAACGTGGACGTCTAACGCCAGCTCAAAAATGCCCTGTACTCGTAGAGTCTTACATATTTATAAAAAATATTTAAGATCCTGGTCAAATAACCCAATTAAAAGACTGTAAGGTAGGCGCCACTTGGGAGAAGAGTTAAACGCCAATGTCAACGTTTACATTTATTAGGGTTATAGGTATAGATACATTAATGTGCATTCATAGCTGGAAACTTCCTAAGACCTAACTACGTTAAGTCGTACAGTGGGTGGCAAGGTTGAACCCTCCACTGCCGATACAAATTGCCAAGGGACAGTCTGTGAACCTATCGCCAAGGCACTAGCTAAGACCTAGGGTGGATCGGAGGAAGGCTGCAAGTGGGCTACCGAAGTCCCGACCCAAAGAGACTTGCCAGAGGACAGAGGGTTGTACCTATCGCTAAGGCAGCAGTGCAGTGGACGTCTTCTCAATTCCCCCTCAGGGGATTGGGGATGCTGTTCTTCTCACACCGGCGAGATCGAGCCGGCGGGGTGGGACCCCGTTGGGGGAGGCCCGGCCGGCGATCGTCAACCGGTGTCAGGATGGTGTCGAGTCCGAGTGGTCAGTCCGGTGGGGCGGGGGCTGCGGGCGCGAGCTCGCGCGGCAGCCCCCTGTGGTCGGGCGGGCGCGCGTGGTACGGCGCTATGCCGCGGAGGTGGCTCCAGCGCGACTGGTCCGCGCGCGCGAACATCCGCCCCGCCAGGCGAGCTATGAAGTCCCGGAGCGGTTCCGCTCTTAGGAACCGGGCTATCACGTCGTTCCTCACGAAGCGAGGGGCGTCGACGATGGTGCGTAGAGCACGCCCAGCTTTACGCGGAGCAATAACCGGGACCTCTCGGGATGCTCTGCTTGCGTCGCGCCTGACTAGTGCCAGGCTCGGGGGAGGAGTCGGTCAGGGCGGCGGTTGTACATGAAGCGAACTCCTCAGTGAGTCGGTCAACTTCCTCCGCTGTGGTCACGGGGAAGGACGGAGTGTGTTCACTCATGTAGGTCGCAAAACGATCCCAATCCTGTCGTCGGCGAGGTGAGGGCGGCACCGTCCGAGTCGGTGTCATGTCCAGTGTTGCCAAGACGGGCTGGTGGTCAGAAAGGAGATGGTCATCCAGGACGTCCTGCGCGGGCCAGGAAGTCAGGCCGCGTACTACCATAAGGTCGATGACGTCCCTCGTATCCTTGGGCTTCTGCGTCGGCGAGGAAGCGCTGCCCATCAGGGCAGGTCTTCATAGAGTTCCATGCAGTGTGTTTGCAGTTGAAGTCACCGGCTACAATCGTGGGCAGTGGCGAGTCCAACAGATCGTGGACATCGGCCACTGCAAGGCGAGAGCTGGGCGGCTTGTAGAACGCGAACACACGCAGAGGGTGGCGGTCGACGCAGATTTCCACGCCGAGGGCGTACGACGACCGGAGAGTCGTCGGCAACGGCAACGGCTGGTGGATGACCTGACGCTTCACTAGGACGGCCAATCCCCGGTAGGCGCGTCCGAGTGCTGATGTCTCCTCCTTTCTGTAGGCGACGTAGCCTTGGATTTTAAGGCGGTCGCCCGCCTTAAGATGGGTTTCCGAGATCAGGTCGCTAAGGCAGTCGCTAGCTAAGTGAAGTATTATGGCGCGGACGTCAGCTTTTATACCCTGCGCTCGGGATTCGTGTGCGCTCGGATATCTTCGGCGGCCTCTTGATGAGATGGACGAATGTGCGAGCGAGAAAGTATTCGAGTCCGCCCGCCGCGCGTGTTTCTAAGAAATCTGTATTGTTACAAGACTAAGTTAAACGTGTAGTGGAGTAGTTTGAAAGCGATACCAAGAATTAGGTACTTTTATGAGAATTATGAGCCTTGAAAAGCATGGAAAAGCATATTTTGAAGCATGAAAATATTCCGAAACTAATGATAACGAAAATCCCGTAGAATATAATATGGGTCCACGGAAAGAACATGTCTTGTCAATTCAAATTACAGAAGGACAAACCACCTTACTTTTAACAGAATAAGGTGTGAATTTGCTCTGATTTTTTTAAGCTTTGGACATGTTTTTTTCGTGGACTCTTCATATAGAATCTTTTGTTACGGAAAGTTTATAATAAACGCAACTTTTGACATAGCTGCAGAACAAACGTCACCGTTACTCGTATGCATTATATAGGCAATTTTGTATGGCGTGCGACTCCCATGTTTTATTTGTTTATAGACTATACATATACAACTGTTCAAGAACAGCTCATTAGCCTCGAAAGCACAATATTTTATGTAAAACTTTGAGGCTATTAGAGAGTTTCATTACTAAGTCGTTAGGTATTCTAACCTTGGGCTAAACCTAGGTGAAGCCGCGTTGACCTTGTTTGTCTAAGGTCACCTGTACCTGACACCCATTTGTTTATGACTTCACTTGAAATGAACAACTGACAACAGAACTGAATACAATTAAACGTATTGTGAAAACACAAATCAAATTATTTATTAACTTAACATTTGGATTTGAGCTTTTATTTTTTCCACAGTATTCACACTACTTAATATTACATAAATTATAAATATTAAATGTCACATACCAAAGAAAACACGACCAAGATCACCAACGTCCTAGGTGGGGATCGAGCCCACGTCTTAAGACCGAGTGGCCGAGGGGTGCAGTATCAGCCGCGAAAGCTGAGCACGTGGGTTCGGTCCCTACCTCGGATGTTGGTAATCTTGGTCGTTTTTTCGTTGGTATATGACATCCAATATTTATAATGAATACAATTACTTATTTAAGTCATTTAGCTTCGCAAAATTGTTAAATAATTGTTTTATTCATTCATTTGTTAGCCTCTGTAGCCTAGTTGGTAGTGATCCTGCATACGAAGCTGGAAATTCCGGATTTAAATCCGAGTGATGGCAATATTTGTGTATTTATTTGTTACAAATATTTATCATTTTGCCCTTATTTGATTCGAACCCTGAACCTCCAGTTTTTGTTCCTTGATCGTGGCTGTGTATGTATTTAACTATCTTTAATGGATCTATATACATATTACATGAATATATCGTCTTGGTACAGTCAAAGACAAAATAAGTACACAAAATGCTCAAAAATATGTCCCATAGCACTCTAATTCTGTGTAATAAGAACGTCGTAACATATTTATGAGCGGATTCTTTCGATACTTATTTTTGCACTTGACTGTACCCACATCTCAGGCCTTAATTTAGCTTAACGTTTAGCCCCCTTATTCATAAACGCTTGTTAACTTAACAAGCCGCTAATAATTGTTTGTTCCTTTCGGTCTTAACAATGTGCCCATAAGAGCAAAAGGGACAAACAATTATTAGCGGCTTGTTAAGTTAACGAACGTTTATGAATAAGGGGGTAGGTCTATTTGTGTAAGATGTCCCAACATAAATATTTTATCAAAAAAATGTATGATAAAAACGTAGTGTCGTTTTATAGAGTACCGAGTATCTCACTCATCTCCCTGTATATGTGGCATATCTGTCATAAGGCTTGGATGTTGTTACGCGTGAGAGAACCAATAATGTAATCAATCGGGCACTGCGACCGACACCGCCGTGATAGCGTGTCCATAAAATCACGGTACGACATATAGGTGTGGGATTCTCTATTGCCTCCGAATAAAATGCGTTTCTTCGTTAATTTAGATTTATTTTCACCAGCTAATGATTTTACTTCTTTCACACCACGTCTTACACCTTTCACATCTTACAACGTTCGTTCGTTCTCCATTCAAATCGTTCTCCCGTCCCTCTCGCACCGTCTACCATCCTTCTTTCACACGTACGCTCCGTTCCACTCATCTTCTTACGTTCCGATCCTACATTCTCGGCCGTCCTGCAGAATATCTGCCCTCAGATATCATTCCCGTTCATTCATCTTCACATCATACAAACATCTTACGTTAAAGTTGTCCAACAAAACAACAACTGTCTTAAATACATTGTGCTCAACATAGCACTTTACATAATAACAGCATTTTGGCAACATGAAATTTAAGGTAACAGCGTAAATAAACAACATATAAAAATATTCTACCAACAGTCTATGTTATGTAACGATCTTTGACATCTTTAAAATTTAAGCTAACTTAAAAATACTTATTTGTGAGATCACTGAGATCAGGTTTATCCGCTTAGGTTCCGTCTTTAAAATATACGCTATGAAAATATGTTACCGAGAAATAAGGTATCTTACTTGCATCACTATCATCAAAAAAGATCAAAAATAAAAGGTTAAAAATCCTACCAGTTACTCGCAGTCTTCGTCAGGCCACCTCTTCATGAAGTCTGCCGCCGTAGATGTCCTGTTCGGCCCCTCCGTACCGCTGTAAAGCTTCTCCACGTCGTAGCGATCATTACGCTTCACCTTAGTTACCTTGTAGGGTCCTAAGAATTTCGGCTTAATCTTTAGACCTGGCCCAAACTGTGTTCTTTTAATCGCAACAAGATCGCCTACTTCATACTTAGAGCTCTGCTTCCTCTTTTTATTAAAACTCTTTCTGTTTTCCTCTTGGATCTTCTGAATCTGTTCTTTGGCATTCTGCCTTAGAATTTCTCTTTCTTCATCATACTGGGATATAATTTCTTTTTGCAACAGGTTTAATATTTCTACATCCTCTTTGCAGTTCATCTTAGTACCGGTCAACAGCTGGAAAGGTGAGGTATCTATGCTTCTCTGATACGTACTATTTATAGCTCTCTGTACTCGTCCCACGTGCTTGTACCATAGAGACTGATCTTCTATGCATAACTTGGTCAACATCGGTATCATAATACGATGGATTCTCTCTACTTGACCGTTACTCCTGGCTACTCCAGTCGTAATAGTCACATGCTGGATACCCTCATCTTCACAGTACTTCTGGAAAGCTCCGCTCGTGAATGCCGTACCTCTATCGGTAATAATGCGTATTGGGTTACCGAATGTCTGCTGCTGTAGTTGCAACCTGCTAATTACTTCAGCGCTGGTTGTTGACTTCGTTGGGTAGAGCCACACAAACTTTGTGAATGCGTCCACAACTGTCAGTATATGATTGTAACGCTTCTTTGTTTCAGTCAACGGTCCAATGTGGTCTAAATGCAACGTATGCAGTGGCGTTCCTTCTTTTGCAATAGGATTCAAAAATCCTTCTTGTTTGCCTTCTTTTCTGGTAGCTAATAAACAAGGTATACAACCTGTAATTACTTCTTCAATCTTCCTGTCCATGTTTCTTATGTAGTAATCTTTGCTTATAGCATCTTTCATCTTTCTCATGGCAAAATGGCCATTACTGTGTACCTGCTTGATAACCTCTTTTTCCATAATCTTAGGTACCACCAGTTGCCGCTGATCACCTTTGTAAAGTATGTCATTTTGCACATAAAAGTCATTGTAATTTCCATCTTTCAAAATCAGCTGTTTAATGGCATTCAGCTCCTCATCTTTTTCTTGAGCTTGGCTAATCTTCTCATGCAAGCTTACCACAATGGACACATATGGATTCCGGCTAAGAGCATCTGCATGTGGCATCTTAACACCCGGTCGATGTTCTATCTCATAGTCATACTGGTCCAGTAGTAGTACCCATCTTGCCACTTTAGCTGTCAGATCTTTCTTTTTCAATGTGAGCTCAAACGCTTGACAGTCCGTAACAATCTTAAAGTGAATACCAAATAGGTAATGGTGAAACTTCTTCACAGATTCCACAATAGCTAGAGCTTCGAGTTCATAGCTTGAATATCGACTTTCTGCTTCACTTGTACGTCTACTTCTATAGTATACAGGGTGCAGTTCTCCATCTTGACTTCTCTGCATAAGTATACCTGCCAGAGCCTGGCTCGACGCATCTGTGTGAAGTTCTGTGTGTAACTTCGGATTGAATATCTTTAAAACTGGTTCACTCGTCAACTTAATCTTTAAAATATTAAAGGCTTCCCTTTGTTCTTGACCAAAAACAAACTTAGCATCTTTTCTCGTCAAGTCAGTTAAGGGTCTTGCTATCTGTGCATAATCTTGTATGTACTTACGGAAGTATGAGGTCAATCCAATGAAACTTTGTACTTGTTTAAAATCTCTTGGCTCTGGATAACATGCTACTGCCTTAATTTTGTCTGGACTTGGCTGTACCTGCCCTTCTTTGATAAGATGCCCTAGGTACTCAATCTCTTTGCATATCAGGTGCGCCTTCTTCCAATTAATTTCCAAACCATACTCCGCAGCTACTTCCAATACTCGTTGCAGCTTTGAGAGTGCATCTTGCTCCGTCTGACCTGGAATTATTATATCGTCAATGAATACCATCATAACACCTTCTTGAATTAAATCTTTAAAAATAATGGTGATGAATCTCATGAAATACTTCGGTGAGACTGATAAACCGAATGGGGCTCTTAGGAATTCCCATTGCCCATGGTGCGTAACAAACGATGTATATGGGACTGACTCCTTGCTTATCCTTAAATGGAAGAACCCATTTTTCAAATCAAGCACACTGAACAACTTAGCATCCTTCAACTTGTCAATTAGGTCTTCGATCAGTGGTAGAGGAAACTCATCTTTAACCATTTTCCTGTTAAGCAGTCTATAATCAACACACACTCTGGTTGAACCATCTTTCTTTTTTACTAAAACTAACGGGCTAGTGTACTCAGAAAAACTCACCTGTATAATTCCTTTCTGCATCCATTCATCTACCTGCTCTTCGACAATCTGCTGTTCTGCCAAGGAAAGTCTTCTCGGACGTTGTGCCACGGGGATGTCATCTTTCAGTATGATCTTGAGTTCGATTGGCGCCTCCTTTGTTTGTATAGGTTTGTATTCAGCCACTAGTCGTTCCACCTCTTCTTTAACAACGTTGTCGTGGATGTGACCTGAAATATTACCCTCATTCACACAATTCACCCTCGCCAACCATCCGTCATCCTCTGATATGAACTTTACGGAACCCTCGCGCATAACCATCACTACAGTATCCAGAAATTCACGACCTATAATTACTGGAAATGGCATAGCATCATTGGATACAATATGGAATATCACATCGTTATAACACTTCCCGTCAATTATAACACTTTGGTAAAACTTTCCAAGCGATCTTACCACCGACTGTCCAAATCCGTTTATCACTTTGTCCTCAACGCACATTTCCACTTTTAATTTATTAAACACGTCCAATCTAATAAGGTTTAACGCACTACCCGAGTCAATTAATGCGCTTACATCCATTCCGCATAAATAAATCAATTTCATCGGCTCATCGGAAATATTTTCAATCTTTTCGTCGTGTTTGTTTACATCCAAATGCCGGCCGCTGACAATGACATCCGCCATAGTGAAGTTGTCATCGATGCGCGCTTCCTCGTTGGCCGATTGCCCGAACATGGCCGACCGCCGCCGACTATCCGTCGCCGCCGCCGAACCCGATGATTGCTGTCTCCCTTTGTCGTTACGGAAATCGTGAGACGACTCCGCCGCCGGAACATCGCCGCGCTCTTTTAAATTGTTCGATGTACACTGACTTCCGATATGTCCAAACTCGTTACACCGAAAACATTTGACGCCCTTCGTACATTTCAAAGCCAAATGATTATCTTCGCCGCATTTATAGCACCGTTTTCGACCTGCCGACGATGATGAATAATTCTTCATATTATCTTTTTCTATCTTATTATGATTAGGTTTAACTTCTTGCACTTCTTTCTTCATTTTCATCTTCATCTTTTCGTATAACTGTAATTTTTCTTTTAGGACCGGATAGGTAGTTGCGCCGTACAAAATAGCTTTGTTAAGCTCGTAATCAGTTATGCCGTCGATAATGTATTGTATAGCTATGTAATCTGGGAATTTTGCGCGTTTACCCAGCTCCTTCATGACCAGCATATATTGATAGTAGGACTCTTCCTTCTTCTTTTTTCTACTACCCATCAGCTCGTGCATCTCCTTGATGTTAATGGAATCCGGGAATTCTTTAAATACTGCCGCTTTGAGATCTTCGTATTTTTTTAAGGTTTTCTCGGATTGTAGCCATAGCGCCGCCGTGCCGACTAAAGATCTTCGCGCTACAATGAGGATCTGGGCTTCCGTCCAACTGAAGATTTCTGCATTGTCTTCAATGTCTTGAGCCCATTTCGTCGATGAATGCGCCTTGTCGTCGCCGCTGAACTTCGGTATTCCGTCTAATACCATATTAAAATTGAAACTTCCATCGGACGCCATTTTTTTTTCCTATGAAAATTTTCCAAATTTTTCAATTTCGTCGTTTCTTAAATATTCTTGAGGCAATCCCGCTTCAGACACCAAAATTATGTGGGATTCTCTATTGCCTCCGAATAAAATGCGTTTCTTCGTTAATTTAGATTTATTTTCACCAGCTAATGATTTTACTTCTTTCACACCACGTCTTACACCTTTCACATCTTACAACGTTCGTTCGTTCTCCATTCAAATCGTTCTCCCGTCCCTCTCGCACCGTCTACCATCCTTCTTTCACACGTACGCTCCGTTCCACTCATCTTCTTACGTTCCGATCCTACATAGGTGACACAGATTCTTTGCCTGTATACATATTACGGAATTTAAAGAAAACGGCAAAGGAGGAAACATGAATAGCCGAATGAATCTTATTAGCATATTATATGAATCATCATCAGCCTATGTTAGTCCACTGCTGGATGTAGGCCTCTCCTATTAACTATGCGCATAGACGCATTAGGAGGTAAATGCCCATAATCGCCACGCTGGGCAAGCGGATTGGCGATCGCAGTATCCACTATGATGACGCTGCTGCCCATCATCAATCTTTTATCAAATAATGGTCAGTAACACTTCAATCCCTTAGTCGACTCTTACGACACCCGCAGGAGGACTTGGGGTGGTGACAATTAATGTATTCTTACTGCCATCACCACACGGTGACATTATATGAATATTAATTGACAATAGTGTGCTTTAGTAACTTTGTCGAAATATTGTCTAAGTAGGTAAAAGTTGTCAGTACAATGTGATATTTAAAAGTTTAACACTAGGGGTATTTTTAAAGTTTTCTGAATTCACAATAGAGACTTGCTCAGATATTTGCGAACATCCTGGCCGACTCGAAACATTTGACTTTCAATTTCAGTCCACTACTAGACATAGGCCTCTACCCGTTGAGACGTAATTCCCATAATCACCACGCTGGGTTAGCGGCTTGGCGATCGAGATAGTGTGTCTAACTGACCACTATAATGACGCTACTGTTTATCATCAATCTCCAATAAATAAATGGTCAGTGACTCTTCAATCCTTAGTCGACTCTTACGACACCCAACAGAAGAATTGGGGTCAAACAAGATCGAAGTTAGAATTTACTAAAATATTATTATCTAAGCATTTCTTTTTATTTTCTACATTCATAATTTTGAATTAATTAATTCTGGGTTATTTTTCCTGTTTTATTACACTTTGTATGGCGGTAACAAAATATTTTTTCTTCCAAAAATGAATCCGGAAAATGTATGGACATTCTGGGACATTTATATTTCCTTTTAGAATCGAAAAAAACTCGTGATTCTGAGTAAAAATAACCCAAAATTTACCCATAAATTGAAAATTATAAAACAAAATATAAAGAAATGCTATTTTTTACACTACCGTATGACAGTGGACACGAGCAGTTCCGCGACAATGGACACTGATGAGGCACTGCGTACGCAGCGTGGTTCTTTATTGCGTAACTCATTCCACCCTCGGGGTTATTGAACCACAGTAACGTACCTTTCTACTGTGCTTTTATTGATTTGAAATGACAAAGATGTTTTGAAGCTAACTAACGTGGTCATTTACATTATAAATATCAGCCTCCATAGCCTAATTGGTAGTGACCCTGCCTACGAAGCTGAAGGTTCCGGGTTCGAATCCCGGCGAGGGCAATATTTGTGTATTTATTTATCACAAATATTTGTTCCTTGGTCATGGCTTTCTATGTATTTAAGTATCTATGTATCTATCTATTATATATATCGTCGCTTGGTTGCCAATGGGACTCGGCCAAAGAAGGGGCAGCAACAAACGGGGTCCTAATGTTAAACATTCTAAACCTTCACTCGACCTGATTTACCAGAATGTCAGAGGTCTCAACACTAAACTCAATTTCTTTAAATTGAATCTGCTAAGTCTTGAATGTGATGTGGTTGCTGTAACTGAGACGTTTCTTACGGCGGCTGTCGGCGACTCGGAGCTGGCTGATGATGAGTGGACATTATTCCGTCGGGACCGTGATACAGGGACGCGCGGAGGTGGCGTGTTGCTCGCTGCACGTGTTGGACTGGCTCCCCGACGACGTCAGGATTTGGAATCTCTTCATTGTGAAGACTTGTGGGTCGAGATTGAAAAACATAATGTTACGTGTTACTTGTGTGTGGTGTACATACCACCATCTGCTTCTGACGATGTGTACATGCAGTGGTTCCAATCCGTGGAGTGTGTTACACCGACCCTTTGCAAGGGTGCTGTCCATGTTCTAGGAGATTTAAATTTGAACCCGCGGTACACCTCTCAAAATGTTATGTGTTACTATGCCTATTTTTTGTCTGTTTGTGGCCTGGGTGAGAGGAATAATGTGACGAATGCATATGATGGAATGTTGGACGTCGTGCTGGTATCGGAGCGTATACACGGAGTTAATGTGTCCGAGGTGGAGGGTGGTGGACTTGTCCCGCGACGAGACGCTTACCATCCACCTCTTGAAATCCTTATTCCATTAGATGAGGTCTCCCGACAGCGGCCTTCGGAATTGGAATTTTTCTAAAGGGGACTACTCGCTATTATACAAACTTGTCTCGGAAGTTAACTGGCAGGATGTTCTCAATCATAACGATGTATATTTAGCTGTAGATGAATTCTATAACACGATGTATAACATCTTTGACATGTGTATGCCTAAAAAAATCCGTTACAAAAATAATGCTAGGAGATATCCGGTTTGGTTTACGGCTGACTTGATTAGATGTATCAAACTTAAAGCTGACCTGCATCGCGAGTGGAAGGCCTCTAAAAGTAAAAATGTATATGTCGAATTCTATAAACTAAGAGCAGAAGTAAAAAAACGTATTTCCTTGGCATATGATGGCTATATGCAACATGTACAATCTGCGTTGAAATGTAACCCACGCGCGTTTTGGCAGCATATTCATGGTCTCAAATCCAAGGGTGGATTCATAGGTCAGGTTTCACTAAACGGGAAGCAATTTGGAGGTTCCGAAGTCGCTCAAGCTTTTGCTACCTACTTCTCAAGTGTTTTCTTGTCGGATCCTCCTCGTCTTGACCCTAGTTTTGGTCAAAGCGGTAAACGCAGTCTATGGTCAAATCTTATTCATGTTAATGATATCACAATGAAGGATGTTGAACAGGCGATTAAGACTCTTAAGCCGAATAGTGCGGTAGGACCAGATAATTTACCCGCATACATATTGAAAGAGCTTATTGAATTTTTAAAAATCCCGTTACATTTTTTATTCAATCTCGCACTCACATCTGGCTCCTACCCTCAGCAGTGGAAGATATCTAGGGTTAAGCCGATCCCTAAGACTGGTGATATTGGCAACGCAGAAAATTACAGGCCGATTGCTATTCTTTCAGCGCTTGCGAAGCTGTTTGAGTCCATACTCCACCGAACACTATCCAAACAGGTTAAGCCATTCTTAACTGATTCTCAGCACGGCTTCCGGTCTAAACGATCTGTTGACACCAACCTCCTAACCTTGGTTGACTCCATTTCGGAGCACCTCGACAGGGGGATGCAAGTCGATGTTGTCTACTTTGATTTCCGCAAGGCATTCGATCGCGTAGATAACGATGTTTTGCTGAACAAACTGGATATTATTGGTTTCAGCCCTAATTTACTTAATTTCTTTGCCAGTTATCTGCGTGATCGATTGCAATTCGTTCAGCATGGCCATTTCGTTTCGGACACATACCACATCCGATTTGGCGTCAGCCAAGGTTCTATTTTGGGTCCTTTCTTGTTTGGCATTATGGTCAACGACTTGCCCTTAATTATTCGCAATGCTCGTTGTTTGCTGTATGCAGATGACCTTAAATTGGTATATGGTGTTGAGAAGGATGCAGACTGTGAGTCCCTCCAGGAAGATATCTTGTCTGTGTTCCGGTGGAGTCTGGACAACAAACTTAGTTTTAATACTGCCAAGTGTCAAGTGATGAGTTACACTCGAGCATCTGTTCCTAAACATGCTCAATGTGTACTCGGAACAGAACTTATCTCTAGAGTCGACACGGTGAAGGATCTGGGAGTTATTTTTGACACGCGCTTAACCTTCCATAACCACATCAAAGCGCTTGCAATAACTAGCTTTCGAAGGTTGGGCTTTGTCATGCGTAACGTCAGGGACTTCAGTGATCCAGGTGCCATTAAGGTTTTATATCACGCTCTTGTGAGAAGCAAGCTGGAGTCATCCGCGTTAATTTGGAACCCCTTCGAGTATTCCTATATCTTACTTCTGGAAAAGGTCCAAAAAACTTTTTTACGAATGTACTACAAAAAGATTTTCGGATACTACCCGTTCTTATATCCGACTAAATTCATTTTGGGGAGTCTGGGCTTTAACTCGTTAGAAGTAAGGCGCAACTCCAGCTTGCTCGCTTTCGCATGCCGTGTTCTGCGAGGTGACTCGGACTGTCCTGAACTGGTAGAGAGACTCGTCAGGCTCTTTGTGCCTGATTTGAAAAAAATCTCCCTTAGGCCGCGTGTGCGACCCCTATTATCGGTAGCTACGGCGCGTACGGTAGCACATAGAAACTCTCCCATTCCACGTGCCCTAGCTCTGCTAAATGCGCTTCTGGTATCAGCACCCGAGTGTGACTTATTTGCATGGCGATGGGTGCTTGTATATCGGGAATGCTTGAATTTTTGCGAGGCGATGGATAATAGGCCGTCAAGTGTATCAACTTTGTAAATTTGTAACATACGTTATTCTTAAAATATTTGTATAGTTTGTATTTTCTCAGTGTATTAGTTTAACAACTGTAATGCTGTGCAAATAAATGAATAAATTATTATTATTATTATTGGTACCCACAATACCCACATCACAAGCCTACATTGAGCTTACCGTGGAACTAGGTCGATTTGTGTAAGATGTCCCAAGATATTTATTTATTTATTTGTATTGGCGGCTTTAGGCCAATATATATGTAGGACGTTACTTAATTTAAGCAACGTGGAAATAAGTCTAAGTCTACGAGATAAAAAACCCAATCTCGACATAACTGCCGGCTAAGTGCGTGGCGCTCATAAACCGTTGGTTAGTACTCTTTTACGAGCGGATCTAGCAAGCCCTGTGTACTTCGAATGCCGCAGATTTCGAGGATCTGTCTCTGTCCCTCTATTGACGCCTTCGTTGGAGTAATAGAGATAGCTTTTCGAAATTTACGAATATTGAAGTCTGCGATAATGGCCTGAGGAGACGAATTTAGGCATGGGGTTTGGAGGTCAAAAAGGAATAACATTGTTTTTTTCTAGTTTTAGGGACTAGTTTTACGTACAGGGGCCATCAAATATACATATATAAATATATATAAAACAATAATATATATACTGCATTTTTTAATACACACGAGCCACTGAAAACCTTGAACGGGGTTGATACATTTTGACCGATCGATCACTACATTTAGTATGAAAGAGCCAAATTTATTTGAGATTTCTGGGTTAGCTCCATAGTAAAAATTGTTCAGTATAACCACTCATTTGCTTTTGGTAACTCTGGTTACCACCAGCTGTCACTCTCATTTTACATTGGAATAAAGCTCATCCAAAATTTCAAAGCAAATGAGTGGATAATCTACTAAATCACCCCGTTCAAGGTTTTCAGTGGCTCGTATAACACGTTGTATAATAGATAAGATCCTTAATAGCTAAGATATGGATAGGTACTTAAATGCATAGACAGCCATCAAATCAAATGATTCTTTATTCAAGTAAGATAATAAGCATTTTAGAATCGTCTGACAAAATAGCAACTAAAAAAAGAAACTACTACCGGTTCTAACCCTACACCACTGATCTGAGAAGAAACCGGGCGGGAAATATTTTATCAATACAGTACAATAATACATCTCATTAAAATAACATGCATTAAAGAAATTATGGAATACGGATAAACTCGCCTAAGTATATTAATTGAATTTAAATTCATCCCAACATTCCCAACGTTTCGAACACTTTACATGGTTCAGGTCAGGCTTTAGATAAAGGTGCGTTCAAACCAAAAGAGCATTCGCTATTCTACCCCCCACTCTACTAAATTCGATCGTTACACAAAACGTGATTGGTTGATTTCGTAGAACAGCGAATGCTCTTTTGGTTTGAACGCACCTTTAGTCGCCCGCAGACCACGAACCCTGTTAAGTGTTCAAAAAACGAGAAATGTCGTTTATTTCATGTGTAATCTACGCGGTCACCGAAGAAAATAATATTATGCATTAAAGAAGTTATTACATCAAGAACTAATAATACTGACCAAGGACCAAATATTTGTGATAAACAAATACACAAATAATGCCCTACCCGGGATACAAACCCGGAACCTCTAGCTTCGTAGGCAAGGTCACTATCAACTAGGCTGACAAAATTGCCTCAGCAAGCAAGTTTCAAAAACCTTAACATTTGCTAAATATCAAGCTCACGAAGTAAACAATGAAGTGGCAATGGGCAGGCCACATTGCACGCAGAGCAGATGGTCGATGGGGTCGAAAAGTGCTCGAGTGGAGAGCACGGCTAGGCAAACGCACCGTAGGACATCCACCCACAAGATGGACAGACGACTTTATGAAGGTCGCCGGGATACGCTGGATGCAGGTCGCATCTAACCGGTACATATGGATCTCCCCTGTGGACCTCCATTGGAGATCCACAGGGGAGACCTATGTTCTGCGGTGGACGTCTTATGGCTGAGATGATGATGATGATGATGATGAAGTAAACATCACGAATCGCGAATCGGCCGAAATACGAAAAAATCATTTAAGCTGCATAAATTTGAAATCCGCAAAGCCCGTCCTAACGAGGGAAACCGCAAAAAATGGAACCCTCGCGGTTTAGGGTCCCGTCGGTTGTATTCTGTTGACAATATTGAAACCTTTAAACTAATAGTTTCTAGATGGTTTATCGCTAAAACAAAATAAGCACTACTCATGAAATAAAACATGAAATAAAAACGTCTGAATGAAGTTAAAATTTATTAATATACGCGAGTTTATCCGTTTTCATAGATTTATTTCAAAATAAGCACTATTTTATTCATGGGTTAGGATAATGTAAAAGGCAAGAATTAATTAAACGCAAAATCGCAGTGTTTAATTACGTAGATGTGTAATTAAAACACATTCACAGAGACACAGCAATGTACTTAACTCACAGACAACATAAGAACAAAGGTTTTCTGTTATTTAACTGCCGAATAAATTATAATAAATAAATTGTATGTCATCATCATCATCAGCCTATGATAGTCCACTGCTGGACGTAGATCTCCCCTTTTAACTATGCGTATAAACGCATTAGGAGGAAAATACCCATAATCGCCAGCGGATTGTCGATGGCAGTAATGTGTCACTATGATGACGCTGCTGCCCATCATCAATCTTTTATCAAATAATTTAATAATAGTTTCTTTGAATAATCATTCTGCAGCTTCAAATGTGGCTAAAAAATATCCCTGTGGTTAAAGTACTAAATATACCTACATAACATTCTTCTACCAGTGTCATGACCATATAAAAGTTGTAGCATATAATAGTACATTGCATATAATACAAGTGTGAAATAAAATTAGAATTTCTTTTATGGCACTTGTATCGTATGTCTTTTTTTAGTGCAGAGGGCCCTCTGAAGTTTTGACCTGACTTCTCGCACTAGTGTGTAAAAAACCGGCCAAGTGCGAGTCGGACTCGCGCGCAAAGGGTTCCGTACCATTATCAATTTATTATTAAAAAAATACAGTTGAATCAACCTACCTCAAAAACTATAGGAGATAATTTTATCAAACCAAAAATCGTTGATAGAGTTTATTAATGTGCATAAATTTTTTTTTTTTTCAGAATTTTATATCGCGTAGTTTAAGAAATAGAGGGGGGGGACACATTTTTCAGACTTTGAGACCTGATATCTCGAAAACGATTTGCTTAAATAAAAATGTGATGTATAAACCTTCATATCATTTTCAAAGACCTTTCTATTAATACCCCACACGCTTATGTACAACTAAAAAAAAAATTCTATCCATCAGTTACATGTATGGAGGGCCCCCACCCCAATGGGTTTTTTTACAATTTAGTATCACATTCCTGTAGCGGTTCATACAACACATATTCTTACCAAATTTCGTTACTGTAGCATTTATAGTTTCCGAGTAAATTGGCTGTGACAGACGGACAGACGGACAGACGGACATGACGAATCTATAAGGGTTCCGTTTTTGCCATTTTGGCTACGGAACCCTAAAAAGTAACCTGTACTGACAAATTATATTTGCAATGACATATCGCTTACCTATTGCTATTATTTCCTAAGCGTTGTCGTTGTTGTATTCTGGCCATTTTTTCCGCAACTCGACATCAAACGTGCCAATTTTGCGTAGTCCCAACGCTGGCCCAGTACTTGTTGGGGACTTCACATATACCCTTGAATTTAAGCATTACAACAAAATCGCCGTGTGTTGACGGCAGTAAGAATACATTTGTCACCGCCCCTACTCCTCCTGCGGGTGTCGTTAGACTCGACAGTCGACGTAAAGGATTGAAGTGTCACTGACCATTCTACAAGATTGAAAATGGGCAGCAGCGTCATCATAGGGGACACATTACTGCGATTGCCAATCCGCTTGCCCAGCGTGGCGATTATGGGTGTTTACCTCCTAATGCGTCTATAATGCAATGCATAGTTAATAGGAGAGGCCTACGTCCAGCTGTGGGCTATCATAGGCTAATGATGTGATGATTACAACAAAACTTATAAAATCATGAATTTCAAGCAACCGTCCCTGTCACTTCAACGAAGGCTTTATTAGAGTGACACGGACGGACGTATGTAAGAGCTCCATACATTTCTACCCTCTTATGCGGAACCCTCGCTTAGTTTTCAGGTTCTACCGCCGACGACAACTCTTTTTTGGGCTTTCAAGAACGTCGACAATTTGACGTTTACAAATTACACGCAAGTGTACATAATACTTTGAGTGTTTGTTTTTTCTCGTCAGTAATGATGATGTTTGAATGCCGAAGAGAGAGTATAGACTTATAAAGGGGATTGGGTATTTTTGTATGGACTAGTGGAGTCATTTTTTTTTCAGCGGCCATCGTTTATGTTACTACTATTTTGTAGTGCTACCTTAGACTAGCTTATTTACAAAATAAGTTTTGCCGTAAGTAATATCGGAGCCAAGATATGGCCCTTCAAACAATGCTATTGGACTAGTGAATATACCTAACTAAGACAGGTTTAGGAGACAGCTTAGATGACTACAGGCTTATTTAACTCGATAATACTACTAACAAATATACAAGGATATTGCCCTTAAAGTATAATAGTTAATTTAACCGACTTAAAAAAAGAAGATCTTAGGTATATGAAAATGCAGTATTTTCTTATGCGATTTCTATGCTGTCTGTTGAGAGTGAACATTAAAAATGTTGAAAATGGTTTCAATCTACGGTTCTCCCTCTGACTACACCATAAGGAAACACAGGTGTGATGCACACATGCAAAATGTTTTGACATATTTCCAAGTAGGAAATGTACCTAATTAGATTAGTTTTTAGATTGGAATTGTTACTAATGCTTTCTTATGTATACAACACAACATATGTGACATAATTTGGGATAAGGGGCCTTATTGTCGATGGCTCTTAAGTCCGGTGACGTCGTATTTGTATACAAACATGGCTCATAACGCCGTAAGCGCCAATGACAATAACGTCCCTTTTCCCAGATAATGTCATTTGCAATTTTTAGTATTACATTGAATTACTTTTTTACACATTTTCTGGCTCGTCGTAAACTTATCTTGGCGAATCACTCTCTCTAAAAACTGTGCCGAGGGATCAAGATGTTCTTGATACCTACCCCATCCCAAGAACCATATAATTGACATTACATGTGAGCAACAGCCTAAGGTCCTCTTCCCAACAACACATGAACAATAATGTCCTAATATTGTCGCAATGTCAGAGCGGTGAAAACGAAGGCCAGATCGTTCAGTGACAGGTCCAAGCGGTATTTGATTTGGTCGGATAATCAATTAATGTTATTAGGTACCTACCCGAAAACATACGATTCGCTTGTCTACATTTATTTATAATATACCTGAAAAAACACGCATAAAGTGTAAAAATATGAATACTTTTATTTGTTGTTTAAAATGCGACATAAAACCTTTGACATACCTAATTACATTAATTACGTTCAATAAAACGTTCATCGACATCCGACATAACTCATAAAATCACAGTGTTAAAGAAAAAAGGAACTATATCTAAATAAGCATTGAACGAAAAAGAACCTTATGTCCAAGGTTACCTAATGAGTTAAGGTTAGGTTTTACGTGGCATACACAATAGTAGTTTTAACTCATTCCGATGCATTTCAAAAATAAATGTGAGTCTTTACTATAAAACTTTAAAGTATGATATCTCGGCTCCGATATAATTTAGCTATGTGCACTCCATTATAAAATAAGTTTATTTTATATTGCTCTTTTCAAATTTACCACTTTCATGAGTGGCCGCCAAAATTTAAAAACGACGCCAACTTTACCCAAACCCCTTTGATGATGATTATAGATAGCGTAAAATATTATGGAATAACTACCTAAACGAATCTTTATTTAAATTATTTTTTATTTTCCCGTGAAAGGTAAAGTAGTCCTCGACAGAAATTGCGAAAATTTATTATGCGTCCAAACGCATTGGGAGGTAAATGCCCAATCGCCTCGACGGGTAAGCGGATTGGATATTGCAGTAATGTGTCCACTATGATGATGATTATCAATTAAATCAATAATGGTCAATGACCCTTAGTTGACTCTTACGACGGGAAGAGTTAAGATGGTGACACATGTATTCTTGCTGCCGTCACCACACAGCAAAGTATTTAAACTAAATGAAAACAACATTTCAGTAGGTACCTATCTTTGATTGAAAACCACGAGTAAGTAGAATATAAGTTTTTCCAAATGTATATGATATAAGAAGGAAATACAGTGATTTACATTGATTTACATTGAACCTTGTTTGGATTTTTAAGTACATTTTACAATAAAAAGTTGCATAAAAATTGTTTACATTTAGGGCTGATTTTTCAATCCTCAGTTAAAAGTATCCGTCAGTTAAAATTATTACCATCCTTATCTTAAGTCATCAGTCAAAAAAGGATAGAGCTAACATTTATTTGACAGATACTGTTAACTGGGGATTGAAAAATCAGTACTTAGTTAAATACCTATTCGAACGGATAGTCTCCGTAATTCATCTCCTTCCGTATTTCATCCGTAATACCTACTAAGTAGTTATAGAAAAAATTATGCAAGTTCTTTTTCAAATATAAATGTGGGTAGTATTTTCAACCCGATAGTATTTTTCTGATCTATCATTCCAACCCGCACGAGTTCAGTGGTCGATCCGAGCTCGTTTTAAAATGTCAGTTTTGACCAATCTTTTATTAATGTTTGACTTTTATAGACCGTCTGAATACAGACCATTTGAAACTATACTTGATTTTGAAAAACACAGACTTAAAGTGCCATGGAGTGTAAGTTTTTCTTTTATTAATATTACAATCTTATAAATATAGTGAAACGGTTAATCTTACGTGTATTTATACATTAAGCGCGACTCGTTTCGGAGAGCCTAGGTCACCATTATCAAACAACCCTTTGTTTATATTTTTGGTATGGTTAAGTAGGTGCTTAAATAAATAAATGTTTGTGACAACAAATTGATAGATACGTAAACACTTTATTCGCTTTATTAAAGTTGATGAAACCGATGAAATCTTATTTTCAAAATTATGCCTCATTAAATTTGTTTAATATATGTATTCGAAATTCTTTTAATTATTTTAAATTAAAGAAAATAATTGTATAGTATATCAAGACAGGCACACGGTACAGGCATCAGCCGCGAAAGCTGAGTACGAGGGTTCGATTCTGACCTCGGACGTTGGTGATCTTGGTCTATGATTCTGTATCATCATCATATCAGCCGAAAGACCACAGCTGAACATAGGCCTCCCCCAAAGATTGCCACAATGACCGGTCCTGTGCCACCCGTATCCAGCGGACTCATGCTACCTTTGGTATACTTATGACATAATATATATTATAATTCACAAATTTTGTCTTCAGCCAATCTTCGACATGATCTACCTCACGGCTGTCATCACGGTGATGATAGTGTTCCTGTACCACCACTTCAGATTGCTGGAAGTGTCTCGAACGAATACACCCTGGATAGTCTGCTGGTTTTACCCGTTCGCACCTAATAAGCACTTCATAGTTGCCTGCGATGATGAGTATAAGGCATTTCCTGATCAAAGGTTAGTTTTATCGTTTATGTATTTTAATTTTAAACAAAATAAAAGAATTTTAAAACAGAAAAATATTTGTTTTTTTTAAACGTTAATAAATAAAGAACAATACTCTTTATGGCACACCATAATAACAATAAAATAGCAAATACTGTCAGCCTCCGTAGCCTAATTGGTAGTGACCCTGCCTACGAAGCTGGAGGTTCCGGGTTCGAATCCTTATCACAAATGTTTGTTCCTTGGTCTTGGCTGTCTATGTATTTAAGTATCTATATGTATCTATCTATTATATATATCGTCGCCTGGTATCCACATCACAAGCCTTAATTGAGCTTACCGTGGGACTAGGTCGATTTGTGTAAGATGTCCCAAGATATTTATTTAGTTATTTATTTATTTACTGTGTACATTTGTTATTTTATATGAACAATGCACAAATACAGTGTTTTTTTACGTAAAACTTAAGTACATTTACTGGTTCACAGTAAAAACGTTTTTATTTATTTTAAAAATGCATACTCAATTGAATTTTCCAATCTTTTGAGCTAATTTTGACCAATTGTCGCTTGATTGCTTATTCCAGAACACTTATTATTTTTTTATCTTTAAATGGGCTGGTCAAGGTCGCGGGAACCCGCTGGAGGCAAGCAGCGCAGAACCGGTCATATTGGCGATCATTGGGGGAGGCCTATGTCCAGCAGTGGACGTCTTTTGGCTGAAATGATGATGATGATGATGAAATGGGCTTACTCGTGGCCACACACTGGCCGAGGGCAGAGACGCGGCCTACGATGGAGTGAGTTTGCCCAGTAGGTGCCTATTCACCTTTGACTTGAAGTTAACCGAGTTAGCGAAAAAATAACCTTTATATTCTACGAATTAATTATATTCTGCTCATATTTTAACAATAAACGGGTCTTAATCGCGTAAACTTACGTTTAATTTTATCATTTTCTCGTCAGCCTGCCTGCGACCACGGTCTTGCCCGAAACGTCAGGATAATTTTATCCTAAACGTAAGTTTACGCGATTAAGACCCGTTTGTTGTTAAAATAGGAGTGATAATCGTAAACATTTAAATCAATTTCTATTCTGCTCATAGATTCATCAGCACAGAAAGGTTCTTCCTGATCCGCGAGGTGTCCCTGATGAGAAGGATCGCCACAACAGACTTCGACGTCTTTACGGACCTCCCCAGCAATATCACCAAAGTCAAGGACCCCGTGTTTGGCTCCTGTGTACTGGCTTTGAAAGGTACAATACAATACAATAAAATACAAAACTCTTTATTTAAAAACAGAGGTCACAAAAGGCGACCTTATTCACACGCTGCGATCGTGGCCAAAAAAATGGGCTCGCCGGAAGATCAGCGTTGGCTTTCGGGTCGACATTACGAGTATGCTGAGGCGAGTCCATTTCGTGGTATAATATTAAGTGCTGAATCTGTCATGCGTGTTATATTTGCAACGAATAAATTATTTGTATTTGTATTTATTTGTAAAAAGCGATCTCATCCAGACAACCTTTAGGTAGAGGAAACACGATTAAGAAAATGTAGGTAGTAGATGGTGCAGAAAAAAGGAAATATTTAAAAAGAATACCAACAACACAAACGAAAATTCCAATAGACAAGGTAATCTTATTTCTAAATTTTGGTTCTATTAATCGGTTTAGAACTGTAAATACCGGTTTATTTCCAAGCAGGACAAACTATCATTCAATTTTTTTATTCTGTTTGTGGCTTGTTTTGCGTTATAGTTAGGTTAGATTAGATTAATATTTGAAAGTAGACATACGTCCCTATACAAAATTCCAAACTGAAAAAGACGGCAAATACTAAAGTAAGCACCATCAAATAGCTCGTCAGAAATCAAATCGAGAATCGAAAACGATTCATGGTAACCAGGAGCAGCGAAAGCTGGAAGCTTGGGTTCCATAGATTGTCAGGCTCCGTAGCCTATTTGGTAGTGACCCTGCCTACGAAGCTGAAGGTTCCGGGTTCGAATACCGGCGAGGGCATTATTTGTATTTATTTATCACAAATATTTGTTCCGTGGTCATGGCTTCTATGTATATAATTAGCTATATGTATCTATCTATTATATATATCGTCGCCTAGTACTCACATCACAAGCCTTAATTGAGCTTACCGTGGGACTAGGTTGATTTGTGTAATATATCCCAAGATATTTATTTATTCTTATATTAGCGACCCGCCCCGGCTTCACACGGGTACTATACCTACATAAAAACCTTCCTCTTGAATTACTCTATCTATTAAAAAAATCTCATCAAAATCCGTTGCGTAGTTTTAAAGATTTAAGCGTACAAAAGTACATAGGGACAGAAAAAGTGACTTTATTTTATACTATGTAGTGATATTTGTCAAAATATACCCCCTTATTCATAAACGTTAGCTAACTTAACAAGCCGCTAATAATTGTTTTTCCCTTTTGCTCTTATGTACACGTTGTTAAGACCGAAAGGGATAAACAATTATTAGCGGCTTGTTAAATTAACAAACGTTTATGAATAAGGGGGTTAGTCTTTATTTTACTGCTTCTTATTTTCAGGGGAGGAATGGCGAGCTATGCGAACGATGTTGGAACCAGCATTCACCGGGAGGAAGCTGCAGCGGATGGTTCCTTTGATCAGGAGAGTGGGCGAACAAACCGTTGGCCATATTAATCACATAATTAGAGAATCTGGAAGTAAGTGTATTTACACTTAAGAACTACTTAACTGTAGATATTCCACAGTGACCAAAGAAGGGCTTGGCCTTCAAAACGAGAGATAACGGGAGATAATTTTGACAATAATTTACGAAATTGGTTTTAACCGGTTATAGGTTATAGGTTTGCGCGGGCTAAATTTCCTATTTTGCCTATTTTAACCGGTTATGGATTAATAATTGAAAATTTACTATCCATATTAATATTCAATCATTGAATAGAGAATAATAATTGTATTCTAGCGAGTAGTGGATAAATCATTACTTTTAATTGTTATATAATAAATGTAGTGATCGGAATGATGAATGCAAAACTTTAATATTTAAATCTTCAAAATTGACGTATTTGAACACCAAGAAAATAACGAATATTATTAAAAATCTGTATCCAATTTTATTGCCTATCTCAGAATCTTGAACATACAATGTTTGGGTATACATATTTTAGTTGGGTATACACAGATTTGTTTAAGTTTTGCACCCAAAGTTCCGACACTTCCACTAAAAGATGTGTTCAATATCATGTCAAGGTGCATTCAGACCAAACGAGCATTCGCTATTCTGTCCCCCACTCTACGAAATCAACGAATCACGTTTTGCGAAACGATCGAATTTCGTAGAGTAGGGGGTTAGAATGGCGAATGCTCGTTTGTCCTGAATGCACCTTAAGTAGTTCAACAAACATTTACACCTACGGAGGAAGCTTGAAGGTCAAAAGTAAAAACGGAATTACAAAAACCTATTACAAATCTTAAATTACGATGTCATATATTGAAGAAGAAGGTCAAGTTCGTCAACGTCCAAAGTGGGACTCAATCCCACGTCCTTAGCTTTCACGACTTAATTAAAACAATAATTACAATGTCTATAGTAAAAGTGTAACTGCTGAAAAAGACTATGTTTAACAAAATAACTAACACAACCGTACATTACATCATCAGCCTATCTCAGTCCACTGCTGGACGTAGGCCTCTCCTATTAACGCGTATAGACACATTAGGAGGTAAACGCCCATAATCGCCACGCTAGGTTGGCGATGGTAGTAGTGGGTCCACTATGATTATAAAATAACTTTGCTAAATCTTGTTGATACCTACATAACAAGTAACCCTGTTACGAGTATTTACCTATAGCCAAGTATACCTAAGTATATTATTGACAATTATTGTCTAACATTTTTATTCATTGAAATTTCGTAGTAGTATAATTAGCAGATTTAATTCCTTATTGCAATATTTATTAGCCTAAACATACGGCTAAATAGAAAAAATATCTTTTATCTAAGAAGATTACTTTATATTTTCTTTTTATAGTTCGCGATCTAAGGTTTTTTTATCAATTTTCAGGAAACAACGTCGAAATGGAAGTGACAGCCCTGATGAGTCGTCACGTCCATGACGTCATCGCGTCACTAGCGTTCGGGATAGACCTGAACTCTCACAGGAGACCAGACAACGAGCTGTACCGCGTTTGTGACGCGTTCCGGAACGGTAGCCGGGAACTGTGGGTCCGATGGTTCGGGTATACCTTTATCCCGGGACTAATGCGGGTACGACGTTACATTCAATTAATAAATACTTACTCCCTTATTCATAAACATCTCCTAACTTAGCAAGCCGCTTAGTATTGCAATCTCCACTGTCTGCAAATGGTGCAACGGCCGTCCCACCATCGTGGAATGCGACCCGGCCACAGATGCAGTCACGGAAATGCGGGAGCAGCCGCACAACGGCAGCCGGCAGCGGGTAATCGACGACGTTCAGAGAAACCACCCTCAAACATTCGCGAACAAAACATTTGAACGTTGTCGGCGGCGGACATGCGTCGGTCACCGGTCGCCGGCCAGAAAAACCGGGGCCATACTCCAGGAGGAGTATCGTTTGTATATTCATTCGCTAAGTATGGTTTGTCCCTTTCGCTCAGATACATTGATAAGACCGAAAAGGACAATCAATACTTAGCGCATTACTAACTTAAGAGACATTTATGAATAATGGGGTTTGAGTAAATACTCATAATCATACAATAAAGGCCAAATAAGACTGGAATGGCATCCACAACCTACCTTGTCAAATTCTGTAGAATGTGAATGATACTAAAGGAATGCAAATCGGATTTTATGTAAAAGTCGTATTAGAGGGCACACCACTTGCGTACTACACGTGCGCGTGACGTCCAAGCAGTGTGCTATCTAATATGATTTTTCGGACACCCGCATCCTGTATAGCTCAGCCTTAAGCTCTCACTAAATGTTTTGAATAGAATATTATAGAACTTTATTCGGAACGCTTAATTTAAACTTAACTTAATTACAATGACAGTGGTACACATGTATAAAGCATAACTGAAAAGGTTCACACTCAGCTTCATACCGAGAGACCCTTGAGGACCCTGGCGCTGGTCTTCCGTGGGGACCCTTCCGAGAGAGCACTACACACACATCCGCTACACATAATAAATATTTTTTGATCTAAGTTTATACTTTTGCAACAAGTATTATTCTTTTGTGTTCCTTCCAGGCATTCGACATATCGATGATATTCAGCAGGAAAGTGGAATCGTTCTTCAGACGCATAGTCCTCGGTGCCATGAGACGGCGCGAGGACAGCCATGTTCAACGACGAGATATGCTCCAACTCTTGATAGCTGCAGCTCTAGGTAAATCATTTTTTGGGGACAGCTTACACCTAACTCTAAAGCAAATCTTGAACTATGGATACTTGACAATGACGTAGGTACTAAGTTATAAAGATAAATGGCTCAATCACTTTTTTATTTTGTTATTCTATCGCTTTACCCATAGAACAGCATATACATATGTAGTTTGCTCGAAGATAGTATCCTTCAAGCTCTAAGTAATCATGCAGAGTGGGTGACCCACATTGAAATGGCAATGTAATTGTAAAAAAATTCAAAGATACGCATTTTTTTATGAAATTATAAGGTGATTTTAAGGGTGATCCAGGAGAACGTTATAGCAATGAGTGATATAATCGTTGTTCGTTGTGGTCGTTGTCAATGCGCGAAGCGACGCGGACGCATTGATGAGTAATTAATTTATTAATTGCGAATTAGCGCGGCCCGGCCGCTGCTAACGATTTTTCACAATGAGCGCGCAACGTGAGCCCATTGTGAACGACTTTCTGGCCTATCTGCAAGAAAAACAAAAGTTGACGCGAGATGGAGCTATGGACCTGGAGACAGCTGTGCAGTTAAGTTCCTGGGCATCGACTTTCACAGTCGATGACTTCTGTGCAGCGAAGCAGGTGCTGTGCCAATACTTAGGAATTGCCGGCACATATGTTCCCCACCGGAGAGGGGATGAAACCGGTGAAAAGACCCTTGGGGATATAAAAAAGATCCTAAGGGATTACGAGGACCGACTTCCGGAGTTTGTGAAGATGGGAGCTAGCCTGCCGTCTGTCTCTCCGGAGGACGTAGACGTTCGCAGCTTGTTGAAGGATATCGTGGCCCTGAAGACAAGTCTTGCGGAAGTAATTTTGAAATTTGACGCGGCCCAATTAACTATTGCCGAGCTACGCAACGAAGTCATCAGTTTGCGGAATAGCGCTCCTAATACTCGGTCAGCGGCGTCAAGTTTCAAGACCGAAGTCCGACCCGGCTCGTGCGTCGGGTCACGTTTACGTGTTGCTGACACCGCTACATGTGTCGCACGCGCCGCTCCGCCGTCCGCGCCACCCCCGCGCGCCCGGCCGCCCCCTGTTTCGAAGCTACGTCAGCGTGCCTACGCCGATGTCGTCACCGGGCAGCAAGTCGCAGCTGACCGAGTCAACTCGCCCTCTAAGGCGGGTGAATTACGGGCTCCCAGTAGGGAGATGTCCTCCCGCACCAGTGTAGATAAGGAGGGATTTACACTGGTTCAAAGGAAGAGCAAGGTGCGCAGGGCGCCTCGCAAGACTCTGGGTGGCATCGCCGAACCAGCTAATTCTGGTCTTCGGGTCGCAACTCCGTGTAAGGCGCTCTACGTATCACGCCTGCATTACTCCGCCGTGGCTGATGACGTGGCGGAGTACGTCCACCGGAAGACTGGCCTCTCGCTGAGGGTGCAGCAGCTGCGGTCGCGCCACTACGTGCACTTCAGCTCGTTTGTGGTGCGCGTGC
The DNA here is from genome assembly GCA_025490895.1 of Thaumatotibia leucotreta. NCBI lineage: Eukaryota > Metazoa > Arthropoda > Insecta > Lepidoptera > Tortricidae > Thaumatotibia > Thaumatotibia leucotreta. The sequence continues at coordinate 1,832 of JALPQI010013535.1, read as the reverse complement.
CGCGGCCGCTCCAAGACACTATCGCGAGTCCGGACTTCTGGCCGAAGGGCGTCGTGTTTCGGCGGTTTCGGGGCAACCTGCCGAACCCTACGACGCCGGCTCAGACGACGCAACGGAGCCACGCAGTTGTGTCGCCTAAATCTAATTAATGTGTTTTTCTATTTCTATATTCTATTTTTGTATTTGTATTGTATAATTTTAGTTTCATGACGCATTGGTGTTCTACTGTAATGTCATGTAAACTTTTGTTTTAATAAATAAATAAATAAATAAATAAATATAAAAGAGTGATTGACCCAAATACTTACATAGACACGCCAATAGCTCAGGGACAAATCACGTTAATAAATGATCTTATCAAGATTTGATCTCCGAATCTTCAGATTCGTAGAGAGGATCATTAGTATCACCAATTTGGTTACGTTTGTCATATCACAATATCTATTCCGAAAATACGTAATTTAAATCACCCATTTTAAATAGATTTTTGATTTTTTTTTCAGGGTGTCTCTGTCCCTCCTAAACCCACTTTTCTTTTGTTCTAATAATTCGTATAATATCATGGTTTTTCATTTCTCAACTATATACACTTTTTAAGTTTGCAATCAATAATTACTAATCATTATCAGATATTTTAACAGTTCAAATAATTGTTTATGAAAAATATTCCTTTCAACACTTGTCTCATGAAGAAGTATGATGATTTAATTATAACCACTATAAAATTTGTTTCAGGTGAGCTGACTGATGATGAAGATGAGAATGATAACGCCATACCCCGATTTAATGCGAGAGGTAAAGCTAAACCGTCGTTATAATGATTTCCACTGGTTGCATCAGCCATCTAAGAGTCCACCAACAGCGCTCCAAATCCAATATCTAGGGAGCAGTCATTATGGCTGAATAGTGAATACGATTATGGGTGATTAATCCTGCACTTTCTGTCAAAGGATGCTTAACTAAAAGAGACATATCGTGAACATGAAACCAATTTACCAAAAAATAAGCATTCAATATTTTGCGTTGATCTACTTAACTAACGTATCAAGTTTAAAATAGGACATTACTATACAAATGCGAAAGAAATGAAATTCGAAATAAGTGACTATAAAATTTGACCGAAGGGAGTGCTTTATACCTACAAGTTACGAATTTTCTTTTTGCACGTGGATCGTATGACGTTTTTGAGTACAGATGGTTCTCCGAAGGTTCAACCTGACAAAAAAAATTAACTACTTCTCGCATAAACGCGTAAAAAAAGCCACATCTGTACTGAAAATCATTATAAAGTAATTGGCATTTAAATATCGTAAAAACGTCGATTGCAAACAAATGGTACATAGTTAAATTGACAAATTAAATTTTTGTATGAGCAATTAACAATACGCGTTTACATTTTTTAAACTTGACGTCTTTTTCGACTGTGAAAGTTGGACACAGTACACTATACACTATAATGAGTATGACTAACTTTACTTTCGTGACTCAATTGACGCGATCATGATTTTTGTTTTGATTATGATGTTCTATATAAAACAATTTAAAATATAAATTTGCAATCGACTCAAGAGACAAAAACTCCGCTGACTGCATTGCTGTTTGATCTCTTACTAATTCATGTCATTCCTCACAACCAACATTTTCTCCTCAGCATGGACGGAAGACGAGCTAGTCTCACATTCTACCATGTTCCTCTTCGCGGGGTTCGACTCAGTAGCCAACGCCCTGGGGTTCCTCCTATACGAGCTGGCCCTGAACCCTGACGTTCAAAGGAGACTAGCTGATGAAATCAGAAGACACAGGAGAAGCGGTGGACAATTTGACTACGAGTC